>NW_015149064.1:535887-565588 GCF_001465965.1 Polistes dominula | reverse complement strand
CGTTCTTTCTTTCTTTCTTTCTTTCTCTCTCTCTCTCTCTCTTTCTCTCTCTCTTTCTCTCTCGTTTTTTATTCTTTTTTTCTTTTTTTTTTTTTTGGTGTACACCCTTCGTAGCGAGACTTCAAAATTGGAACACGCTCGAATGATAAATTCCATGGATATATCCCGGACGCGTTGCTGGGCTTTTAGAGATAAACTCGGGTCCAAGTTTTAAATCGTGCTCGTCGAATCAGTCTCTAGAGGGATGACCGTACAGGAAACAGCTCTATGGGTTTTTGTTTGTGTATGTGTGTTAACAACGTATGTATGTTTGTATGTATGTATGTATGTACGTATGTATGGATGGATGTATGTGTGTGTGTAGAGTTCGTGGATGACCGAGAAGGGATAAGTCTGACTTATAGATTTCACCAAAGCAACACATACAAGAATATACCTTTTGGTCCTTGTTCTTCCTTTATCCAAAGAAATATTTCTCTTTTGGACATATATATATATTGTAGATATATATATTGTAGATATATAGATATAGAAATAGAAATAGAAATCTTTTACTTATATTTCTATCTTCTTTGTTCCAACGTGACTACTTTTATTATTAAAAGTTAAATTTATAATATAAATAAATTTAAAATATATACTATATAATATTAAATATAAAGAACGGCTTCGTGGTTTGATGCTAGAGTAACAAGTTCTTACACGCGGTATTCGTGGGTTCGAATCTCGGCATTCGCAAAAAAAAAATAAATTAAAAAAAAAATTTAATATTTGTAATATATAATATTATTATATTAATATAATATTTTTAATATTACAATATTTAATATATTATATTAATAAAATATTTATATTAATATTTAATATTATAATTATTTAATATGTAATAAAATATTAAATATATTATTTATATATATTATATATATATAGTAATTTAATATTATATTTATTATATTAAATAATATTTATATATAATATATATGTAATATTTAATATTATAATTATTTAATAAATAATAAAATATTAAATATTTTATTTATATATTATACATTTATATTGTAATTTAATATTATATTATATTTAATTATATATATAACATTTAATATATTTAATAATATATGTATAATATATATTATATTACATATTATTTATATATAATAATTTAATATTATATCTATAATATTAATATTATATTATATAATATTAAATTATTATATATATATTAATATATAAATGATTATGTATATATAAATAACAAATTTATATAAATTTTCTTTATTCTTTCCTCTTTTCAATTTAATTCATCCATCATTTCATTTTATTTCATTTTTTTTTTTATTCTACCACACTTGAAGTATTTTTACTGAACGAAATAAATTCTATCAAATATTATATACATTTAAGATGGAAAGGGAAAGGGGGGAGGAGGGAGTTATGTACTATAAGAGGTTTTCTTTTTCTTCAATGTGAAAATCGTCCGAAAGTCATGGAACGTAATTTCCGTTTTGGTTGGTTGGTCGGTCGAAGAAGATATCGAAGAGCATCGGAATAAATGTAAGAACATATTTCACCAATGTCGAATCTCGACGTTGATTCTAATCGCTACGGCGATATAAATTTTCTCTACGTTGAGAACATCCTTTTTTTTATCCTCGTTTTTTATTTTTACTCTCTCTCTCTCTCTCTCTCTCTCTCTCTCTCTCTCTCTTTTAAAATCGACGTCACCGATCAATCTCGTATTTAAATCTCTCGTGTTATTTATCGTGGTAAAAAACAAAAAAAAAGAAATTTATATACAAAACAAAAAAAAAAAAGACAGCTTATCGTGCAAATCCAAACGTTGCTATTTTTTGTTTTTGTTTTATTCACCCCAAAGTGACAGTAAAGAAAAAAGAAAAAAATCATTAAAATAAGAACAACAATAATCAGATAAAGTTTTCATTGTAATTTAATTGTAAAATTGAAAGGTCCAGCATTTTGGGACCTAATAAATCGCTCAAAGTGACATAAAAGAAAAGAAAAAAAAAACAACCAACAAATAATTAATAACAATAATAAAATAAATATAAAACGTATTAACACTAGAACTACCAACAGTTGAAACATAACTAACTCTACCAAAATCCAATCAAAATGACTGGTCTTCAAAAAAAGATGTAAAAGTAGAATATTTTTATATTTATTGACTTATTATTATTTTACAAAAAGAACTCCATGTTCTGAGATTTATAATAACAATAAGTACAATAACGAAGAATATTTGTTATGAAAACATTCTTAATACCAAATCAAATCAAATGAAATCAAAGATCAATCAGTCAAAATAATTGGTGTTAATTATTTGTATTTGAATGATTTTAAGGTCCAGCATTTTGGGGCCTGATAAATCCAGATTGGTGGCTGTGTAACAAAGGTAGACGACAATCACCGGTGAACTTGGAGCCAAACAGACTTCTCTTCGACCCAAACTTACAGCCACTTCACCTAGACAAGCATAAAGTCGGTGGTGTTCTGGCAAACACCGGTCACAGTGTGGTATTCGCGGTCGAAAACGATACCCGCCATCCTGTCAATATATCCGGTGGGCCCCTCAGTTACCGTTATCAATTTCACGAGATTCACCTGCATTTTGGATTGGAGGATCACATAGGTAGCGAGCATTTCATAGATGGACACTCGTTTCCCGCTGAGGTGGGTTTCTTCTTCTTCTTCTTCTTCTTCTTCTTTTCTAATTTTTTAATCTAATTGCTATTCCTTATCTCCTATTATTTGATCAACCTTTTCACAACCTTGGCCACATATGTGGCCACTTCATTTTTTGTGATAATGAAGACAATTTTCGTTTCGAAGTTAAACCTAAGCTTTTCAAGTGGGTTTAAGTAGTTCAATTTGATAAATTTAAACTCTGAACGATTTCACGTGTTGTTATTCACCTGTTTGAGTCAAGAAAAAACAAAATTAATTTCCAAACAACCCAATAGTTAATGTCAATAATAAATAAAAGAAAAATTTGATAATTCAATCAAAGAAATAAACATTTTTTCATTTAAATGCATTACCAATGGTTATGTCCAATATACAGTTAGAGAAAAAGAAAAAACCACCATAAAAAAATCATCTCTAAAGATGTAAACGTACTCATCTTTATTTCGTACCCATAACACCTTCGATATCATCATTCTTACATTTTCTATCAACTTACACACCTAACTTGTCACGTATCTTTACTTATTTGTTTCAAAGTACGTGAACTTAATTAAACAAAGTATTTTTGAAGTATCATCTTCATATCATCTACAATAATTTGATCTTTAATTTTCAAATGATATTATCTTATCTTATCGTATTTTCCAATAAATTTATATTAAACTTTAGTAATAACTTGTTAAAAACTACTTACGAATAGTAGTAAGCTTCTTATCTCTCACGTATTATTATATGAGATTCCAAAATAAATGGATCAATATTGGAAAGCCAATTAATTTGATCCACCTGATCCAAATTCGTTGAATTTTTATTCATGAGGGATACCTCCAAAGGTTTTGGTTTACATATGTATCCTGTTCCTAACTTTCTACTCATACTGTACACGAACACTTGTATATATATGTACATATATGTATGCAGTTATCGATACATAATATATAGGTGTCTATGATTAATTATCATCTTTGAATTCATGATCATCAACTATAACTCTGATGATAGGATTGAAATATTTTTTTTACGACATTGATATCGAATTTTTTGTTTTTTTTTTTTTCAAACTAAAAATTCAATCGTTTATGATCGATTTAATTAACAACACAATTTTATTATGATTCATTTTTAAATGTTACAATGTATATTAACACGTCTTTAAGTCAACGAATTACCTTATACAACAAATAATTGGCAATAAAATAATATTGCGATTATAAATTGAGATATAAACTATCTTATCTTTCAAGTTGAATTGAAACTGCACACAGTGTGCAAAATTTTATTCAAATCGGTTCTGTAATGTAAGAGTCCATTACGAACAAACAACGTGACACGTAATTTATATATATATTAAAATTTCTTATTTAAATATATATTTCTTATTATTATCATTTTTATTATCTTATTATTATATATTTCTTAATTTTATCATAATTCGATTTGTTTTTCTTTTTGTGTGCAATTTTAATAGAAAATTACAGGAAGACACGTGTTTCTTGAAAAAAATTACAGTGAAACAAGTTCATTTTCCGTAATGGCTAATAAACTTTCATGTCCCCTCAGAGGGGACAACCGTGTGATATGCAACACTTACATTGTCCCCTCAGAGAGGACAACCAAGTGCAAATGGTTTAAACTTTGAATTTTTTTTTTTTATCAGACAAGGTAAACGACCGTAATTTTCATAAATTAAATTATATTTAACCTCGATAGGGAAAGCACCATTCGAAAATATTCTTCTTAATAAATGATATATATATATATATATATATAAGTTATTTTTATTCGATTAGTATTGGATATAACGTAATTACACGATTTGCCTTTTTTAAAACATAAAAATCTTTAATATAAATGATTTTTAATTATTTTCAAAGAAAATTCAAAAACGGTATATAACATACTTGAGTTTATTTTTAAAATAAAAATTTTTTTTTATCTCATGCAACGTATGAATATTCTAAATATTAAAAGTAGGGTACTTAAATGTAAAAGAAAAGAAAAGAAAAGAAAAGAAAAGAAAAGAAAAAAGAAAAAAGAAGAAGAAGAAGTGGAAGATGTTTATCAAGTGTCTTTCTGGTTTATCGACACTCGAGCACGGATCCTTCGAGGGAAGGGGGAAAGGGGGGAATGGGGGGGGAATGGAGCTAGGGTTCGTATCTAATCGATCTTATTTTTCATAGGACAACACATTTTCTGATAAGCTTTTAATAATATAAAAAAAAATTAAAAAAATAAAAAAACCTCTACCAACTTATCTACGTACTTATCAAAGCAACTTTGTATCTTAACAAAAAAAAAGAAAAAAGATAGAAAAATAGAAGAAAAACAATAAGAAGATGAACAACAAGGTGTATCTCGTGTCTGGAGCCAATAAAGTGGCGTTTTCTCACTCACCTATGTATTCCTTTGAACGGGTATGGGTACGGGTACGGGTACGGTTCGATTAAATTAATTGGATTAGCGATCCCATCGAAATAAAGGAGTGCCTTTGCGACCTTTTCACTGGCACAAGTATTCCCTATTCCGAAACGAGCTTTTTCTATTCTTATCCACCGAATACCAGGGATTCTTTATCCATTTTCCTTCTTTCTTCCTTTTTTCATTATTTTTTTTTTTTTACTTTTTTTTTATATTCCAACCCCATCTGTCTCTTTCTCTCTCTCTCTCTCTCTCTCTCTCTCTCTGTCTCTCTCTTTATGTCTATTTATATTCTTATTACTACTACTACTACTGCTACTACTACTTTGTACTTTTCTTTTTCTTCTCTTTTTTTTTTGTCTTCTTCTTCGTTACAGCTCCAGATATTCGGATTTAATTCCCAGTTGTACAACAATTTCTCGGACGCGTTGCACAGAGCACAAGGGATCGTTGCAGTCTCCCTTTTACTTCAGGTAAATACATGCACTTTATCTTCTTTTTTTTTCCCCTCTTTTATACTTTACATCTCTATTTTATCTTTATCTTTATCTCTCTGTCTGTCTCTCTCTCTCTCTCTCTTATTCTTTTATTCCCTTGTTCTTATTGTCGACGTTTATCGATAGTAGTCTGACAAGAGAGAGTACAGGGAATAGACACCAACTAACCATAAGAGACTGAGAGTGAATAAGAGTGTGTGTGTGTGTGTGTGTGAGAGAGAGAGAGAGAGAGAGAGAGAAAGAGACGGGAAGAAGATAGAGAGAAGATGTGATCAGAATATGTGATACGTGATAGACGTACCTACCCCGTTTGTCTTTTAGGTAGGAGATCTGTCAAACCCACAGCTGAGAACGTTTACCCAGCAACTGGATAAAATCAAATACGGAGGTGAGAAGCTGACTGAGAACGTGTGAAGCATTATGCATGCGATCACGCATATCCTACCTGTGATTAGATCAATTTTACCATGCTTTTTTATATTTTTATATTCTGACACTTAATATTTTTATTCATACATCAACAACCTTTTCATTCAGATTTTGACAAGTATCAATATTATATCAACATTTATATTCGTAATATATTATTTTGATTTAATGGAAAATTTGATATAATATATTATTTTTATAATATTAATATTATAATAATATTATATTTATATATAATATATAAAAATATATAATTAATATATATATATAATATATTATATATATAGTATTTTACATATTATTTTATGTATTAATATTATGTATATATAATAATATTATAAATTATAAATTTAAATTATAATAATTTATATTGTATAATATTATTATATATAAATTATAACATAATTATAAAATATTAAATATATAATAATTATATAATATATTAAAATATTAATATATAAATAAATATATTATTATTTTATATATTATTTTATATATTAATATTACATATTATTATATATATATATTATATTCAAATGAAAAATAATATATATAGATGCACGTATTTTAATTTAAATGAAAATTTCAAAAATATGTCGACACGTACTGCAAAGGTTTTTATTTTCATTAATGTCATTAACGATAAAAGCGTTTAATTAATTTCTTTCTTTCTTTTTTTTTTGTTTTATTTTTTTTTTTATTCAAGATGAATTTTGTTGAAACACTAAAAATACACAAAACAAAATAACATTTTATTCGTTCAATGAACTAACTCATTTTATATGTTTCATTTTGTATCTCTTTTTCTCTCTCTCTCTCTCTCTCTTTCTCTCTCTCTCTCTCTCTCTCTCTCTTTCTCATACATGCACGTACAGTACAGTATACATATTACATGTAAAACATACTTTCATAAAAGTTAGAGAATGAGAGAAAAGGGGAATAAAATGAAAATCGTTTAGTCTGCACGAAACCCCCCGAACGCCCGCCCCCGAAGAAAAAGGGCCAAAGTCAAAAATAATAATTCGATTCGACCGTGATTGGTCACTGTAGGTCGTCGTCGTCGTCGTCGTCGTCGTCGCCTTCTAAGCTGCTTTAAACTTTGCCCAGATTTTTTTTTCATTAAACTTTTCAACCCAAACTTCAATGATTCTCTCTCGTCAAAAGAAATAATTGACTTATACTACTATGCCACTCGAGCGTACACACACCCATACCCACACACATATAYACATTCCCATATACATATACTCTCTCTCTCTGTCTCTCTCTCTCTCTTTCTTTTTAATTCGTACAAACCACACGTGCATATACAAACACATGTATATTAGAGACACCAGAGACATACTTCTATATATATATATATATATAGAAAGGAAGATGGGTAAGGTGGGTAAGGTCATTCACACCAACATTTATATATATGTATATGTGTATATGCATACACAGAGAAGAGTTGAAACTTGCAGGATGTCCTATTGAAATTCTCTCGTGCGAATTTCTCTGTTTCTGATGGAGATACGGAAAAAGCCGTTTTAGACAGAAGTTATATGGTACCGAGTACGACATGTTCTACTCTCGAAAATGCTTTTTATTTCCACTTTCTCCCTCTCATTCGGTTTCCCTCTTTGAAATGTGCGAACAAAAAAAAAAAAAAAAGAAAGGGGGAAAAAAAGAAGGAGAAGGGAGAGACATCAAAATCCATTTCATTTATTTAACGGTAAACTTGTTTCGCGTTAATGTATATTGTCGGATAGTGGGAAAGAGAGGCTGTTTTGTGCATGTTTTCTCTCTTTGTTTCGTTTTAATGTTTCACGATTCCCATCTCTCTCTCTCTCTCTCTTTCACTTTATTTTATTTATATATATATATATATATATTTTTTTTTTTAATATAAATTACAATAAATATTTTATATTATATTATTGAATATATTTATATTACAATATTATAATATTAATAATATAATTAATATATATTAATATTATAACATATTAATGTTATAATACTATAATATTATATAATATATATATATAAATATTATAACACACACATATCAATATTATAATATTAATATTATAACAAATAATTAAAAATTATTATATAATTTTATATTATAATATAGAATATATTAATATTATATAATATATTTAAAAAATATAAATTATAATAAATATTTTATATAATATTATATAATATATTTATATTATAATATTATATTGTTAATATTATTAATTACTACATTAATATTATATAATATTATTATTATAATATTATAATAAAATAATTAAAAATTATTATATAATTTTATATTATAATATATAATATATTTATACTATATAATATATTTTAAAAAAATATATATTATAATAAATATTTTATATTATTTATATTTTTTTTTAAATATATGTACATTTTTATATTACATATATAATTTATTAGTTTATTTTGTATATATATATATATAAATAATATAAACGTGCTCCAGTAAAGTACGAGATAAATGAGCACGACGCGTCAACATTTTTTTTTCTTTTTCTTTTTCTTTTTCTTTTTCTTTTTCTTTTTCTCATTTTTTTTGCAATTGTCAAGAAAGTAAGATACCCAAGTACTTCTTTACATATTATACATACCCTGCTCGAGTAAAGCTAGCGTATATATTTTTTGTTATCGCTTATTTGCCACCCTTATCGCATTTGTTGTACTCTTAAGAAATAAGAAAGAAGAAGAAGAAAAAAAAACTTAAACGAATCTCAGACGAAAACAAAAAAAAAACCTCTTTTTTTTACTCTTTTATATTGCTCTCGAAGTATCTTCAACGTATAAGAGTAGCACGACCAATAATAATTCTCTGTCTCCAACTTTAAATTCGTCTTCATATTTTTGTCTCGCTACGAGAAAAAAAAAGAAAAACAAAAAAAAAGAAAAAAAAGAAAGAAGAAGAAGAAAAAGAAAATGGGATTTTCGCGTGGGACGTCGTTTCCCAAAGTCTTCTCCAACGAATGAGAAAAATTGTAGGAAAAAGATTTTTCCTTATCTATCTCTTTTGGTAAATTGTTCTATTTCGCGAATAGAGAAAGAAATAGAAATACAAATGAAAAAAGGAGACATAGGGGCAACGTCCATTTTACCATAAATATAAGTAGAGGAGGGTGGTGGGGTGAACCGAAAATAAGAATAGTATTTATACAAGTTTATACTTTTTGCATGCAACCAAAATACAGTTTGACTGAAGCAAAAATTGATCAAATGTACTCACAGTGTTTCAAGTTTTGATAGAATTCAACACAGGTTAATACAAAATGTATAAGAAAATATTTGATTATGATACAAACATAGTTTTCGTAGTTCACATAGTACAGAAATCTATTGAAATATTTGATACATTTGTAATGAAAATGAAATAAAATTAACAATTCGTACATATATATCAAATTTTTGTATATGCAAGGAAATGGAAAAAAATAAGGATATGAAAAAAAACAAAAACAAAAAAAACAAAAAAGATAAAGGCAACGAAACGAAAAGGGAAGCATAAAGAATCGATTGGCGCGTCCTGTAGAGCTTTGAAAACCATTTGATTTCCATTGGAAACGCTTTCTTCGTGTCCATTCGTTGGAAAGAGAGAACTATTCGATCGGATGTTGAAGTATGTATGCAACTATATATAAGTGAGAGAGAGAGAGAGAGAGGAATTCAGGTTTATATTTGAAAATGTGAGAGAGAAAGGGCTCGAGAGAGAGATACGTAGAAACAAACACACATACACACACACACACACACAAGCATGTATGAAAATCTATTTGTGTATGCATATGCACATACATACGTCGAAAGACAAAGATACCTGCATAACGGCGGATGTAACAGAATGCAAGTCTGTATTCGGTATGTCGATACTAATCCGTTGGATGTAGGTGTGTTGCGTACGTGGCATGTTTGACGTTATCGACCGAACGAATTGCACAGGGCAGGCCGTGGAAATTACACATTTCGTCGTACGCGATCTTCTACCGGACACGAAGCATTACATGACGTACGATGGTTCAACCACGATGCCTGCTTGCCATGAGACCACGACGTGGATAATATTGAACAAACCTATATATATTACCAAACAGCAGGTAAGAAATTACATATTCTCATAATTATTTCATTTGATATTTTAATCATTTACAAGGGTAGTCCTTGAATTTCGCACAATTTTACTTTGGAATATTTTTAATTTCGTGTCTACTCTCACCCATCATACAAGAAACCTTGCTAATCTTATGTATAAGTTTTTTTTTTATATATATTATTTATTTTTATAGAATTTATTTGCATATAATTTAGTTTTATATATAATATATTTTATATTATTAAAAAAAAAAAAATTATAATTAATATGTAAATATTAATTATATAAAAATATTAAAATATAGAAAATAATTTAAATATAATATAATATAATATTTAATATATTATTAAATTAAATATAATATATAAATAAATTCGGACCACTAAGCACCCATGTCGAAATTGAATACGTTCAAAAAGGATTAAAAAAAACACAGTTTATGTTGCATATTTTGTTCCATCCCTCAACTTTCGATCATTCAACATTCACACACACACACTTTAAGGGAAACAATTATGTGCGAAAGTCGAGGGCCTACTATATTTCTTCCTTTATCTCCCCTTTTTATTCAATTTCTCTTTCTATCTTTCATTCTACCTCTTTTTTTCTTTTTCCTTTTCTTTTTTTTTTTTTTTATAGTTAAAGTAAGAGGGATGCAATAAATCGATCGTTCATTCTGTCTTTTCTCATTTTCGAATCGATTGCGATCGTCGAATTCGGGGACGCGGAAACTCTCGTTCTCTTTCTCTTTCTCTCTATCTCTCTCTCTCGATTTCTCTGTAATTTTCTTCTTCGTTTCTGGAAACAGAGGGATGGAAAGAGAAAGAAAGAGAGAAAGAGAGAAAGAGAGAGAGACACAGAGGGTAGCAAATTACTTGCCTGAGAGATCGATTTTTCGTTCGTTCGTTCGGTGATTACCGTTCACACACATACACATATACAATATATATAGGATTGGTAGAATACTACAAACCTTTCTCTCTCTCTCTCTCTCTCTCTTTTTCTCTCTCATGGAATGATTTTTTAAACCCCCGTCATTTCCGGAAAAACGAACGCAATCGAGATGGAAAATAAGTATTTCCATCGCAAACGAAGTAAAAAGCGCTTCGTTAATTACTTTTCCGCAAAAGGGAGACAGAAACCAAAAGATAAAAAGAATGACACACACAGAGAGAGAGAGAGAGAGAGAGAGAGAGAGAGGGATGAAAAAAAAGAAAAAGATAGATAGATAGATAAATAGAGAAAAAGATATTCATCGAGCGTGCCATCAGGAAACAAATACTTTTTCTACCTTTTTTTCTTTTCCTCCCAGATAATACCATCGTGTTCCGGATACGCATTTAAAAAAAAAAAAATAAAAAAAAACCTCTTCCTCTCTCTCTCTCTCTTTCTCTTTATCTGTCTCTCTCTCTCTCTCTATCCATCATTTAAAAATTTTGCAAACCCTCGCCCATGATAAACTTGTGTATCGATTTAACGAAAGCGCATTTAACCATTGAAGAAGAAGAAATAGAAGAAGAAGAGAAAGGGGTGGAAGTGAGGGTTGTTTTCAAAAGCAGAATGTGGGAATGAGAGGAATGAGAGGAATGAGAGGAGGAGGAGGAGGAGGAGGAGGGGGAGGGGGAAGGGTTTTCACTATCGACCATAGACAATTTAACGTTTACGATTTCACGTGTGATCGCAGCTCCATGCGCTACGACAATTGTATCAGGGTGACATGAAACATCCAAATGCGAAGCTTGGGAACAACATTAGACCGATTCAACCACTCCACCATCGTCCCATACGAACCAACATCGATTTTAGTGCGGAGGTACGATTGATTCATTTCTTTTTCAATAATTATTCCTTACTTGTTTTTGTTTTTACTTTGATTTCATTCATTAATTCATTCATTCATTTGCTCATTCGTTTTTGTTCAATCAATTAAGTTAAGTCATTCATATTGGGATCTGTAGCACTTAAATATGCGATCTGGTGGCTAAATTCAAAATTAGAATAGATAGGTCGAATTGCTACGCCACGTGGTGGGATGTCTGGCACTTGAATACGCTATCTGGTGGTTAAATTCAAAATTAGAGTAAATAGGTCGAATTGCTACGCCACGTTCCTGCCATAAATCCCAATACGTAATTTCTTTCTTATTTTTTTTTTTTTCCTTTTCATTTGGTACACACTTTTTTGGGGAGGATAAATCGATATTTGATATCGATAGGCATAGGTTTTTTTATCTCATTAAACCTTACAGTGCTATGGACGCATATATGCGTTTGGTAAAAATTATCAGATTGGTCTATCAACGCATATACGTGTTTGTTAATAAGAATTAATTAAATTATATTCACAAAAACAAAAACTTTAATTATCTTCTTAATACATATTTATAAATTACGTGTCACAGTGTTTGTCCGCAATGGACTCCTAAACTACTGAACCGATTTGAATAAAATTTTACACACTGTGTGCAGTTTCATTCAACTTGAAAGATAGGATAGTTTTTATCATTCTAACAGATGACGGTAGAAGGTAATTCGTTGACTTATAGACATGTGTATCGGACTGATTGTGAACCACAGTAAAGCGTGCCGCAACATCCCTAGTTAAATTTAATTTATTATTAGAGTCTGATTAATAATAAATTATTCCACTTCTACAAAACACTTTAGTTAAAAGTATTCAGCACTCAAAGGGTTATTTAATTCATTCATTCATTCATTCATTTACTCATATTTCGTTCAGTCAATCAAGTTAAGTCGTCATTCATATACGTAATTTCTTTCTTATTTTTTTGTTCTTTTTCAATTGGTACACCTTTCTTTAGTGATAAATCAATATTCGATATGAATAGGCATAGGTACGTAGTTAGGATGTAGTATTATCTACCTAGAACAAATAATTATTCCTTACTTGTTTTTTTTTTTTTTATTTATTTCCCTTATTCATTCATTCATGCATTCATTCATGCATTCATTCATTCATTCATTCATTCATTTGCTCATTCGTTCGTTCAGTCAATCAAGTTAGTCATTCATACATGTAATTTCTTTCCTTTTTCATTTGAATTTCACCTTTTTATTTCTGATAGATCAATATATTCGTTATTGATAGACATAGATACGTAGTTAGGAAGATTTCTAGTATTATCTACGTAGAACAATATTTGATTATCTTCCCATATTTTGTCTCCCTATATTTTCTTCTTTTATCATTTTGTTTTTTTTTCTGTTTTCAGCATAAAAATTGTCCAACGATGAACAGGGATCTCTACTACAAAGGTAAGCTAAATTGATCTTATCTCGAATCGAAATTAACGATAATTTTATTCCATCTCTCTCTCTCTCTCTCTCTCTCTCTCTCTCGTTTTTTTATCTCTTAAACTAATGTGGTTAATGATGAAAAATAAATATAGAATAAAATATTGGATAAAATGGTGGAAGACTATGGGGATTTAGGGAAATGAAATTATCGTTAATTTAATTCACTTAACGAGAAAGATCATTTGTCCAATAACAACAAGGAATTCATAATGAAGAGTAAGAGGAGGTGAAAGTTGAGAATGGTGGATTTTCAACACAAATCAACATCTGACGGATTTCATACATTTTTCTTTTTTTTTCTTTTTCCAGCCAACAGCTGGAAATAACCCTGAGAGGCTACAAGAAACAACTACACGCACTACGATGATCAACGTTATGCGTTTTAAAATGAATGGAATAGAAAGAAAAATGATGATGATGATGATAATGATGATGATGATGAAGAAACGAAGAACGTGAAAAGGAGAATGGAAGAATGAATGGAAAAAAAGAACATACAAAACACAGAGACAGAACAAGAAGAAGAAAAAATTGGTCTAATGAAAATGAGAGAAAGATGGATATTATATAAAAAATAAAAAAAAAATAAAAGGAAGAAAAAAAAAATCATAATAATAGAAAAGAAAAGAAAAGAAAAGAAAAGAAAAGGAAAAAAAAAAAAAAGAAGAAAATTAACTACGCTTTCCCTCGGACGAGCTGAAACTTCGCTGTGAGAAAGAAACCATTGACATATCAATTGCACGCGTGCGACTACGGTACTACTCCTAACGAACAAGAGAAAGAAGAACATGTGTATGTATGACATATATATGTGTGTGTATGTGTGTTGAGTGATTCTGTGTATGATCGTTAAAGTGAATGGAACGACGAGTATGACACAGAGAGACAGAAAAAAGAGAAGAAAAATGAGATGTTTTCCGGTGGTGTACACGTTTATGTTGTATGAGTGTATACAAGAGTATGATAGATAAATTGTATGAATGTATGAATGTGTGTGTATGTGTGTGTATGAGAGAATGAGAAAATATGTGTGAGAGAGAGGGAGAGAGAGAGACGTGTCGCACGCACGTACGCACGCACGCATTTTTCAATAAGCACCTTAAAAAGGTCAAACATAAGCGTTGAAACGTACTAACCACATAAGCGAGTACTAAAAGAACCGTTTTGTTAGGGCGTTTTCAAGGAGTCGAATTAAAACTGATTAAGTATGGTTGGTGGTAATAAGCACGGGGGAAAAAAAAAAGATAGAAATAAAATTAATAAAATTAATTATAAAATTCATGACTATGGTGTGAAGTAAATAATCGAAACAAAAATAACCCCCCTTTTGAATTTTTTTTTTTTCGTGATCGAAGATTATTATTAATATAGGTTAACCCCTGTATATTGGTGAAGAAGAAGATGATGATGATGATTATAGGAAAGAAAAAATTAATTTAAAAAAAAACGAACGCGAGAGAACGAGAGAGAGAGAGAGAGAGAGAGAAAAGGAAAAGATAAAAAAAAATTTACCAATTATAAGAAAATAAAAATAAAAATAAAAATAAAAATAAAAATAAAAATAAAAAAAAGAAAAAATAATGCTTCGTTGTACACTTATTAGACGTGAATAATTGCCAAGTATGTTTCAAGTAATGAAAAAAAAAAAAAAAAATTAACAAAAAATGATGATTAAAAACAAATAAAAACTATTAACATACACACAACACAACAACAAAAATTCATATAAAATAATACAGATTCATATTACACTTATATACATAAATACATTCATAGATACCACAGGATACACTCACATGCCTACATACATACCTACATAGTACAGGATACACTCACATGCGTACATAGATACATTCATACCAAAGGATACACTCACATACATACATACCACAAAATACACTTACATGCATACATGTATACATACATACATACAGAAACAGATATTACCTATAGCTAATACAATAGCCGCGCGATATAAGATAAAAAGATCATAAAAATATATTATTATACATATACCGTAAACTATTGAAAAGAAAAAAAAAACAGAGAGAGAAACAGAGAGAGAGAATGAGAGTATGCGTGTGTGAGAGAGAGAGAGAGAGAAATAGAATAAAAAAAAAAGAGAGAGAGAAGGAAAAGGTTAAACCAAATGAAAATGAAGGTAAAAAATAAAACTAGCTAAAAATTAACACAAAATATTATATATATATATATATATATATATTATAATAATGTATGAAGCTATATGACTATCGTGGCCTCCGCGCGAGTATGTAAGTGGGAGTGGGAGAGAGAGAGAAAGAGACAGAGAGAGAGAGAGAGAGAGAGTAAGAGAGAGTAAAAGAGAGAAAGAGAGAGAGTAAGAGATGCGATTAAATGTATAAAAATTCGTGCGCTACGGTGTGCGTACTTATCGAACGAAAGTTTATACTATATTCTTGTAATAAAATCTTTGAAAAAGCGCAAGATCCTTGTGTCAAACAAAAAAAAAACAAACAAACAAACAAATAATAAGAAAAAAAAAACAACTATTATAAACAATGAAAATGAAAAAAAAAAAAAAAAAAAAGAAAAAAAACATGAAATAAGAACGAAAAAAAAAAATAGAGGACGAGATAAGAAATAGAGGAAAAATAAGAAATGAAACAAAATAGGAGAAAATGAATTATTGTATATAATAAATAATGTACAACTACTACTACTACTACTACTACTACTACTAATACTAATACTAATACTATACACTACTCACGTGTTCTATGATAGAAAAACGTGCTGCTTAAAAATTAGAATTATTTTCTTCTACTTCTTCTATCTTCTATTTCTTCTTATTCTTCTTCTTCTTCCTCTTCTTCTTCTTCTACTCGAGAAGACTGCGGAGAATTCGTGCTTCGATTTTAATCGAAGTGTAATTAGCAAAAAAAAAAAAGAAAGATAAAAAAAAAAGGAGCAATAATAAAAGTTCATTTCCATATCGGATTCTCGTGGATGTCCCCTCGTGACGTTGCATGTATCTTTTCGTGTGCCAAGAAAAAAAAGAAAAGATAACACACACATACAGACACACATACCTGGCACATTAAACAAAGTTAAAAAAAAGGAAGGTAAAGCAACTTTTTTTTTTTTACATTCAGTTTCGATTACGACCATTAGTCTCATTTTTCATTCAATTTTAATTAAACGAACATACACAAATTTGGTTAATTAACGTAAGAAATATGATTACACTCAGACCCCCCCTCCTCTAACTCCCAAAGATCGTTTCTACCACACTTATAGATGTACATAAGTGCACTTATCCTAATAATAGTCTCTAATATTTATTCATGGGATATTACTTATACATCTACACCATATATATATATATATCGATTTAAACCGATTTATTTGTTCATACGTGAATTGTTCATCTATCTTTTTACATTTGATTTATTTGAACAATATTTTTCTTGTTTTTTGTTTTCTATGAATAGATCAATTATAGATGTAAGTATCAAAAATACGTATATAAGATCGATAGATATTATTCTACTTTTTGTTTTTTTCTTTTTTTTTTTATTCTAAGAAGGAGGAAGAGGAAATCATGCTTATATGGTTAGATGCAAATTAGAGTGAAAATAAAATAGTAGATGGAAAAAATTTCGATCGAGTCATTTTTAGAAAGCGTTCTACGTAATCCAGGTTGAAAATAAGAATCACTTGTTCCTTCTCTTGACCCGAATATTATATCAAGGGCGTGTGCAAGAAGGATTATAAGGTAAAAATCGATTTGCAGGAAACGTCAGTACCAACGTAACGATAGTAGAGAATTTCATCGTAATCGACGTGATTCCTGAAACTACCCTTAACTGCGTCGGTAAGCATCGCGATGATCGGTTAGCAAGATTTCTCGACGTCTGTTGGTTGAGAATTGTTTTTGAATACAACCAAATAAAAATATATATATATAAAAAGAAAAAGAAAAAGTAACAACGAGTTTATTGATTTTCTTGCTAGGAATTGGTAGAACATAGAGACGACTGATATAACACATTGGCAAAGGGGTAAGTCAAAAGAAGATCGTGGCGACATTTATTTCATGGGGGTAACTAGTCGATCGAGTTACCAGCCTACGTTGAAAACCATTCGTTGCGACGCCTGGCGGAGGGTAGACAAAGTAAACGGTATTGTGGAAGTTCGTAAGGGTGTCGTAGGGTTGAACGATTCGTAGTGGAATAGATTAGAGCGAAGAAGGGTGGCTACTGGTAGTGGTGGTGGTGGTAGAGATGGTGGTGGTTTTCATTGAACGCGGAGAAGAGAATTCGACGGTGCTGCTCGCGACGACTATGCGGCAAGAAA
Organism: Polistes dominula; assembly: GCF_001465965.1. The sequence continues at coordinate 547,766 of NW_015149064.1, read as the reverse complement.
ATTCGTGAGAGTACGAAAGAGAGAGAGAGAGAGGGAAGAGGAACCAAGGGGATGAAGAGAAAAAGGTGAGGGTGAAAGAGAAAAGAGAGTGGGGAAGTCGAAGTCGAACGACGAGTGGGGGATTTGGCGAGAGTGGCGATAGGTGCGAGGGAATGAGAGAGGGTGCAAAGGGAAGGGTAGTAGAGTGTATGTATGTGTGTGTGTGTGTGTGTGTGGATGAGGAGAACGTAAAGGGGAACGTAAAAGAGAGTGAGAGAGAAGAGAGGAGAGTTTCGGTATACGCGGATACAGCAGAAGATCCATCGTGTCGGTGGCCGCTGCGGCAAATCTGCAGACTTCCGTGGGTTAACGTTGGAAATAAACGGACCGGTGACTGCACCCGTTTTTTCTTTTATCATTTAAAGATTATTATATTCGGCAACTTTTAATATTATCGCGAGAGTTCAGCACCTTTTCTTCGTGATTACAAAAATAGTAGCCTCGAGTACGAGCAAACCCAACTAACCAACCAACCACCCCCCCCCCCCNTCGAGTTCTAAATCCTTTTGCCGGAGGACGACGACACTGGTTCACTCTCTCTCTCTCTCTCTCTCTCTCTCTCTCTCTCTCTCTTACTCTCATCTCGATTGCCACTTCATATCTCCCACCACTCCTCTCTTTCTCTCAGTTACTCTCATCGTTAGAGAAGAAGGGAGAGATACTGGCTGCTGGCGCGCACATACGAAGCAGAAGAAGAAGAAGAAGAAGAGTCACGTACCTGGAGGGAGAGTGAGAGGGGGGGATGGATAGGCAGAGTAATAGAGAGAGAGGAGAGAGTGAGTGAGATAGACAGTGACATACTCGATTCCCTTTTCCCTCTCTCTCTCTCTCTCTCTCTCTCTCTCGCTGTCTGTCTCATTCTAACTCGTTGACTCAGTCGGCCTTTCTCCGTGGTTCACCGTTCCGGTGTTCTACAGAGAGACAGGTAGAGAGACGATGAGGATTCTCGATGGAGGAACCGACAGCGGATTGGTCTCGTTGGTCCGTTCTAAAAGCATGGAGACCGCGTACTACGCCTCTCGCCATTCCCGCGGAGTCGCGTCGTCGTCGTCGTCGTCATCGTCGTTGTCGTTGTTGTCGTTGTCGCCTGCCACAAAACTCAAACCAACACGAGAGGATTGATTGATTCTCGACAGGACATTCTGAAATAGAAAAAAAAGAAGGAAGGAAGGAAGGAAGAAGGAAGGAAGGAAGATCACTCGAAGTACTCCCACATTTTAAACGTTAATGACTAATTAACCATACAGTTAATTTTTCTGGGGGTCGTCGTCTGTCTCTCTTTTACATTCAAAGAGATAAAACACATCATCGAACATATTCCATACACATTTACAATTCGTACTGGTGAGGATAATACACGGTGATTGATCTCCGTCTATCCATGTATAATAATACTATCGATAATCTTTAACTATAAACGTGTGAAACAGTGTGTTTTTAAAGTGGCATCATCGTTTGCAAAACTTCAAAAGTAAATTGGTCCTTCTTTTTTTTATTTTTTTTATCCTTATATACGTTTGTCGTTTTTTTATTCTTTCAACCTTTAATACTATCTTGCTGTAAAGTGTACGCGAGGAGAAAAAAGAGAGAGAGTGAGAGAGCGAGAGAGTGAGTTAGTGAGGGTGAGGAAGGTGGAACGGTGAACGGGGAAATATTTAATTTTTCCTTTCTCTCTCTCTCTCTCTCTCTCTCTCATTCTCTCTTTCTCTTTCTCTCTCAGTCAACCGCCCTGCTCCCATCTCTCCCGAGATTCACCGACGGTTGCGCAGCATCATCATCGTCCCCGACGCTCGCAATTTCGAGAGTGAAACGTTGTACGCTCGTCTTTAAGGCTCGAGGGAGGTTATAAGCGGGAGCGCGATTGGTTGGCCGGCCGCGATACCACGGCACTTGTTCCTTCCTTCATGTGGTGTGTCTTTGTGTGTGTGTGTGTGTGTGTGCGTGCATTAATTCAAGTACCAAGCCGTGATGTAATGGAACGGTCGCGCTGCGGTCGATGGCCGGCCCGATCGGCGATGCACTTGTTAGACACACACCGATGGGGGATCCGAACGGGGTTGCAATTTTTTTCAGGTCGATGAGAGTACAAAACCTAACACAACTTTTCTACATTATCTTCTACGTGTACCTCCCGCTCGCTCCCTCCTTCGCCCCCCCCTCTCAAGCCCTCCTTCTCACCCCTATTCCCACATAATTCGAACGTGTTATCTAACGTGTCCGATATCAGTGTCTTTTTCTTCTTCTTTTTCATCTGTTTTTTTTTTTCATCATCTCATCCTCACATCCACCTCCTCTTCCTCCTCCTACTCATTTTTTTTCCCAACGTGGAAGGTCAAAGAACTCTCTCTCTCTCTCTCTCTCTCTTTTTCCTCTTTCCTTTTGCCTGTTTTCTATCCTTTTCTTTCACAGACTTCTGCCACATACACGCTCGCGCGCGCGCGTTATCCTACACAGAATATATATATATATATATGTATATGTATATAGATGTATAGAGTGAGAGAGTGAGAGAGTGAAAGAGAGAGAGAGAGTTTGTTCTTCCTATGACGTTTTGTGTTCTCTGATATAATCGACGACGTAAGCAGTGTTGTCCATTTTCCTTCGTTCACAGGCGATGAGTTTGAAAGTTAAACTGGTGATTCCGAGACAGGAGAAATCACGTGAAGCGTGAAACGATTAATGCGTCGACGTGCTCGGACAGGAAGGCTCGAAGGTTGACAGGATGGGTAGAAACTTGAGAAGCTCCAGAGAGAGAGGGGCAAACGTTGTGGTTCTTTTGGAAATCGGATTGCTTCCGTATTAGGTAACGATCTTCTTTTTTTATCTTTTATATGTCTGATCATAATCGAATGACTATTATCTTCTATCTCTCTCTCTCTCTCTCTCTCTTACAGACACTTTATCTCCATCTATCTTTCCTTCTCTTTCATTTTGAATTTTTCTTTTTGTCACGTGCATTCTCTTGGAAGTTAAATCTGTTACAGGATAAATCCGAATGATTTATTTTCTTTATTTTTGCAGCTTAAGCCGTAAGAATATATCCGTGGATTCGAAAGTAGGCCGAGTTCCGGTCTACGCGTGCATTGAGTCTACTTAATCAGGATGAAATCCAAGACTCCGGCAACAATAGCCTCGCGATGCCCGAAGGACCGGTGGGCAAAATGAAAGCTCCTGAGAAACAATGGAAGCGTCCACGCAAGCATGACGGCCTCTTTCAGATTCGTGGAGACCATGTTTAGCCGTGCCCAAGGGAAACATTCTTCTTACAAAGTAAGAACAAGGCGCTTCGTTACCGATACAACCTCTTTTAGTTTTCTTCTTATGTATCTAACTTTTTCCCTTAGCATAATTGGAAGACTCTGAGATAATAAACGATTCTAAACGAACCACCAATGGGAATGTAGAAAAAGTAAACATTAGAGTTAATACACAAAGTATACATAGTATGGTAGCCAGAGAAGAACCTTTTTCTCTAATAGTTTTATCGAAGATACGTTTCTATGGTTGCTCGGGGATATCGTTTGGATTTATCTATTTTGTTCTCTTTCTATTCGATTCTAAAACTCCACGGCTTCCAATTGATTCGCGCGTATCTATGTGTGAGAGTATAGGAAAGAAATTGTTTCGTTCGTTGAGTAGAAAAAATAAAAGCTATTTTCATTGTTCGTACGTTAAATTCTTTTGTTCGCAGGCTCGTGTTCGTCGAGCCAACCGAAGAATATCAACGGTCGGCTGGTGACCGTGTCGACGAGAAAGCTGAACTGCCGGAGGAGTATGTTAGTTACAAGGCAACACCCTCTACGAGGGCGCATATTACTCGCCCTATTCTTACTCGTCGGAAGTTTTGCGTTGCCATCGAAAGCGGCAGCATTTCCTGACTGGACGGATTGCCCTGCCGTTTGCAGATGCAAGTGGACGTCCGGGAAAAAGTCGGCCTTATGTCCGGATGCTGGACTGACCTCACTTCCAGCTTCCTTGGATCCGGACATGCAAGTGTTGGATTTATCCGGCAACAAAATACCGGCCTTACAATCGGAGATATTCAAGCGTGCCGGTTTGTTGAACCTTCAAAGAGTCTTTTTGAGAAACGCCGGCATTCACGAGATTCACGCGGACTCGTTCAGAGACATGAGGATACTCGTGGAAATCGATCTTTCGGACAATCACGTGAAAAATCTCGAGCCAGACACTTTCCTCGGTAACGAGAGGCTTAGGATTCTTATACTCAGCGGTAATCCTTTGGGCAAGCTCAAGAGCCATCAATTTCCTGTTCTCCAACACCTTAGGACTTTGGAATTACAGAGGTGTTCCTTGACCGAGATACACGGGCAAGCCTTCGTCAGACTCGCAGGCTTGGAATCTCTCAAACTCGATAGCAACGAACTCGAGTACTTGGATGCTCCGGTCATATCGAGTCTACCACGTCTCAAGACTCTTACCTTGGACGGCAATCATTGGAGTTGCGATTGCAAATTACGAGGATTTCGTACTTGGTTGATACCGGAGACCCCAAGCAAATTGTATTCCGTGCCACAGTTTTGTTTCGGGCCGAAAAGACTAGAAGGTCGAAGATGGGAAGAAGTGAAGCCAGGTGAATTCGCTTGCGAACCTGAGGTATCCGTATCGGCAAGTACCACCCAAGAGGAGAGCAATGGTAATTTGAGTCTCGCGTGTTTGGCCACCGGAGATCCGGAACCCGAAGTATGGTGGCAACTGAACGGTGGTCCCGTTAACGCAACGAGAATTTCCGATCAAGCTTACGTTGGGACGTACGTAACTCGTGTATCCTCCGACACGAATCTCGTCTACAACGAGAAATCCGAGAGAGCTACCAACAGGTGGAGCAATTTAACTGTTTACAATGCAAGCGACGGGGACGCAGGAGAGTACGCGTGTTACGCAAAAAACATAGCTGGTCTTGCAAGGGACACCGTAAGCATAGCCATACCACGTGTCTACACGGCACCAACATTGTCCCAGAGCGACAATTGGTTACTTTGGGTTAGCCTAGCTGGCGGTGGGGCAGCTGCTCTTGGTGCTTCCGTTTCTGCCATTCTATTGGCATGCTGCTTGTGCGGTGGTAGCCGTCGTAACGGCAAACGAGAGAAAGTCAAATTGCAAGGGAGTACGAGCTTCGGTGATCAAGAAAAGAAACTTTTGGATCTATCAGTGACTACTACGACGGCTGGTAGCGCGAACGATCGTGCCAGTGGTCATGGTAGTTTGGCCGAGGCATGTAGCACCGGTGATCTCGAACTGGCCGAACGTGTTTCTATCTGTGATCACATGGGAGCTGCCACGGTGACGGTAGAAAGACTTAGACCGGAGATAAGCAATTCGACTAGCGTGTGTCGTGCCATTCCCTGTCCCGCCGGTTTTCCCCCGCCTCCACCGGAATTTACAACGGGTGTTTTGCCAGCCGGTATTTTCGGCAACATCTTCATCTCCGTCTCTTTACCCCAGGACTCGACGGAACGTTGTTACCCGGATTTATTGGACATTCCGGTCCACGGTGCGGTAAGTGGCGTTACCGAGAAAAACACGGTCGCTGCTTTACCCTCCACCCCCTGTGTATCGAGTTTTGCTACGCTTCCTCGACGAGCCCTTCGAAACGCAACGGATCTTGGTTCACCCTACGACAATATGGGCCCGAGGGTCACTGCCAACGGAAGTTCCGCCTTCTCCCTGACCGACGTCGATTTGAGATTATCCCCGCCGCCACCCCCGCGAATCATACAACCACCCCACGAGTTCGTCTCTCTTTAGACTAAATCTATCCTAGATTCGCGTAGATATCTTCGTGTGCGCGATAATAAAGAAAAAATATGAACTAAAAGCCGTGATCGATCGGCTGATTTGGAACTCGTTCGATGCACGCGTCATCTCGGTTCGTTGCTCGCGAGTTTCTTCATCTTTTTTCTTTCTTTCTTTCTTTCTTTCTTTCTTTCTTCCTTTCTTAACGTCTGTCTTTTACATTCAGCCGATAAAAGAGACTCCAAGGCTGATCCTAGAGCTAAAGGAACGAACAGAGAGACTTATTCTCAACGTGATCCCTCCTTTGTGAGAGGGATATAGAAATAAAGGAAAAGAAAAAAAGAAAGAGAGAAAGAGAAAGAGAGAGAGAGAGAAAAGAGCGTATTATGACGTTCTCGAGATTCCAGGACAGAGACACGAAGAGAAACCGGTGATTCCAGAAAAGGAGCAATTTTAGCTACGTGTCAGGTTGACACCTGTCTCTGAATTTTGAATATCTGTCTGTCCGCTTGTCTGCCCGCCTTGCCTGCTTGCGTGAGTGCCCGAGAATATCTCGTAACCCAAATGACGAAGAGAATACGATCAAAGATAAAGAACAAGAGTAAGAGATAAAAAAAACGATGGGGAAATAAAAAAAGATAAAAATACTTATACATATATAAAAAAAAAAAAAAAAGAAAGAGAAAGAGAGTTTCCTTTTTAGTCGTCGATGTCTCCGAAAAAAAAAAAGAAAGAAAAAAAAGAAAATGACAATGGGACATTTGTACATAGTTCGCGAATCTCCTCCTCCTCCTCCAAAAAAAAAAAATAAATAAAAGTTCATCGAACGAATCGATAACCGTGAGACGAACGAAAGAAGAAGAAGAAGAAGAAGAAGAAGAAGAAGACATGAACAAAAAAAAAAGAAAAAAAATGAAGAAAAAATCTTTCCTTCTTTCACGGCCGATTATTTCTTCTCCGTACCTTTGCATCCCTCCTCCCCCTAACCAATCATCCAACACCACCACCCATTTCCGTCTCCTATCGTAATCCTCATTTCCCATACCTCAAATTTTCTTCCTTCTCCACTGCCACCCAACCAACCACCCCCAACCACCCACCCACCAATCATCCACTCTATCCTGAAAACCACCTCTACATTCATTCTCAAAGTATATCACTAGTTTGTTACATAATCTTCGTGTGTACATATTTGTTATTACGTAACACGCATTACGACGAGACACGTCTCTCGGTGTCAAAATCCACGTGAGTTTTAAGCGTACGCGAATCCACGTGGGAGATACATCGGTATTCATTATGAACACTTTGTCAATTAATAAAACGATTGAATTTTATATACCGTTGACTTGTCAAAATCTTCATACCTTTTTTATTTTTTCATATATCAGGATTATAATTGTTATTATTATTGTTGTTGTTATTGTTGTTGTTGTTGATGTTGGTATTTTTAACCTTTTCGTTAGAGGATTGCTTTGCAGAGAGCGAGTATTCAATCAAATGATATACTAATAATTAATATAATTGTTTAATCATATTATTTATCATTAATATTATATTATTATTTATTTGATTTCTAGGGTTCATTTATATCAAAATTCCAACAGACTATAATTGGTTGTTTGTATGTTTAACCCTTTCGTTAAGGGTTGCTTTGAGAAAGCGAGTATTGAATCAAATGATATATTTATCGTTAATAATATAATTGTTTAATTTGCGTTATTTTATCATTAATATTATATTATTATTTATTTGATTTCTAGTGTCATTTATCAAAATTTCAACAAACTATAATCATTATTATTATTATTATTATTGTTATTATTGTTATTTTTAAGCCTTTCATTAAAGGGTTACTTTAAAAGATCAAGTATCAAATCAATTGATATACTAATTATTATTAATATTATATTATTATTTATTTTAATTTTCATTATCATTTACAGAAATTGCAACAAAGTTGATCAAAGATCTCATTTTTATTGTCTTCGTCATTTAATATAGATACAATGGTTTATTTTGTACATATATGTATATATCTATAATATATATATATATATATATTTTTTGTAATTATTCTTTTAGCACATATAATTAATTTGCTCATTGATTAAAAGGAAGTATGCACAGTGATATATATATATATATAGAACATAGTCGATGTAGGGAAAAGCAAATCGTGAATAATAACGGGGATCATTGTTACCTCGGTAATGATTTTTGTTTCGTTCTAGGGCTATACACATTACTTATTTAATTTATTGAAGGTTTACTGGGACAAAGGACAAGAGACAGAAATATAATAGAATATGTAATTTTCCATAGAAACAACCTGGTCCCGCTTCTATCTTTTTTTATTTTATCTCTCTCTCTCTCTCTCTCTCTCTCTCTCTCTCTCTTCTTGTTCTTCTTCCTCTTTCTCGTACACCTTTGTTTTAACGAGAGAAGTTTACGAGTAAGTGTATTAATACGTAAACGAATCTGAAAACTATTCTTGCATGTGTATGTATATGTCTGTGTGTGTGTGTCTATGTATGTATGTGTTACTCTAGTTTTATTCTGATAAAATGTATCAGATATCAGATGGGAATTAAAAAGTCGACCAATTGGGAGAAGGAAGAGAAGGAGGAGGAAGAAGAAGAAGAAAAAGAAGAAGAAAATTCGAAGGTAAGTTTACGATCAGTTGATTAAATGAAAGAATTTTTTTCTTTTTTTTTCAATATCGTCACACATTTTTTTTATTTTTTTTTTTTGGTTTTATTCTCAATCTTCCTTTCGTTAAATKATTATTTGAATTTTATTTTATTTTATCTTTTATTATTTTTATTTGTTCATTTTCATTTTTTGTTTCTCTCGTGTTTAATAGATTATTTTCCTCGTCTTGTTTTTTTTTTTCGTTTTTCGTTTGATTAAAAATCACGAAATTCTTCTACAGCAGGATCAAATTCAAAGGACATTCGCGGAAGGATTGTGATCGGTACTATCTCTTCCACTTCTCGGTAAACTCCACGTTATTTGTCCTTGACGCGGTTGAGAACCTGTTGATAAGGGAGAAATCGAATGAGAATTTAAAAAAGATAAGATAATTTGTAAAAAAAAAAAAAAGGTAGAAAGATAGGAAGGAAGGAAGGAAGGAAAGGGGTAAATTTGAACAATCTATTAAAAGGGATAGCTCAACACGATTTTGGTTAACGATGTCTAATGATCATCCTCACCATCCAGAGAAGTCACGCGATCATAGTGAATATCCTGAATAAGAGAGAATGAGATAAAGATAGATAGATAGATAGATAGATGAATAGAGAGAGAAAGGTATAAGGTGGGTTGGAATGAGGTGAAATAGGATGAAATAGGATGAAATGGTGGTAGTAGGAAGAGGATCGAACGAAGCTAACGGAGAATGCGCTTTCGGATAGTAGTATGGAAACTAATGACCTACGTTGATTTATCGTGCCACACATTAGCCACTAGGAACACTTAATTGCCTACTAAATTGTGAAGGCACCGTGTATCGGATTTGCCATATTGCCAACCAACATCCCAGACCAACCTTGCTAAGATTAATTCCGTTAGTGCATTTCTCTAGGTACAACCTAACACTTTCGCGTTATAATGTTAATCGATTATTTTACACGCACGTTTACAAATATGTTTACTAATTGGAAGTATGTATAAAACATTACCAAAATTTTTCAAGGAATTAACGACATTTTTTTTATTTTACGAAATAATTTTTTTTACCCCTTTGTTTTCCATTCGAATATTATAGGTTTGATGATTAAAGGTTTAGTAGAGAATGTTAGTGACATGTATGCATATGAATTTGTTTTTTTTTTATAAAAATAATTAAGGAATATATCTAATTAATTAACCTTGAAAAAAAGAAGAAAAAAACATTAATTTGATAATTAATTTTGATAAGATTTATAAACTTAGTAAGGCAAGATTGTTGGATTAGGCATGACAATTACGTTCGAAAGGTTTGCTCAAGAATATTAGTGACATGTATGCATATAAATTTGTTTTTTTTTTTTATAAAAAAAATATTTAAGGAATATATTTAATAAATTAACCTTGAAAAAAATGAAACAAATCAAACATTAATTTGATAATTAATTTTGATAAGATTTAAAAACGTACGTAAGGCAAGATTGTTGGATTGTAAATCATCGTGTTGTTTTAATTTAGGATAAATTTTATCCAGATGTCTCACGAATGCTCCTAAATCTGGATGAAATTCTAAAAGAAAAAAAAACATAAACACGTTTATTTTTGATTTATTATTAATTATTTTACTTCGTTTAAAAACAATTTGTTACGTATTTAAATTGATTTGTAAATGTTGTTTACCATCGTAATCAGATTCGTAGGTAGATTCGATCTCGGATTCACGAGTTGGAAGGATTTCTAAATCAATGTTTGATCCCATATCGTGTTTTCTATCAGCACCAATGAAAAACAATGGTAAATTGGATCGTCCAGGTCTTGGATATGGGATGATACCAACAGGTCTTGATGTTCTTTGAAATTCCGTCATTTCGGAACTTCTTCCGATTCTTGGATAAGCAACCAATCCTGACGAACGTCTGCAATTTATTTTTTCATTTCGTACATCTGTAACAGAATAAAAATATACAGTCCCTTCATTAATTAATAACAATAAACACTATTTTGTTCTTTTTTTTTTTATTCTAAAATCATTCAAAAAAAGAAAAAACACGTGCAAATGCAATTATCCAAATGTAAACGAAACAAAATACGCTTACGTTCGATTGAAAAATTCAATTGCAATTCGATCAAAGATTAATTGCCATACGTTAATGCCGTAGTATATTTTTATATGGTGATATATAAAAATATATATATATATAAAAAGACAAAGAAAAAAACAAATAATTAACCAACACACACACACACAGCACACATAATAACCCCAATAAAAAAAACTGGCAGTGTTCTTTTTAATTTTCTCCCTATTCGATGTATATATATATATACATATATTTTTTTTTTTTTTTGTATAAATATCAAAAAAGTATCGAAGTAGGTCAATAAGATACTTGCGTCTAATTAGCGTCCTTTAACGAGTTCTACCGAGCTGTTAAAATTAACTTGCCACCGAGGTTTTATTTGTCTAACGCTTACGAATCATTAAATTTGTTATTTTTTTTTCCTTTATTTCTTCTTTTTGTTTTTATATATATATATATTTTTTCTTCTAACGTTTCATTTCCATCGATGCAAACCAAATTGATTGAGAATGAGAAAGAGGAACGTGGAAAATGGGATGGCGGGGCAGGATGGGAAGGGGGATTTCCTGTGCACGATAAAATATAGGAACAACCCAAAAAAAAAAAACCAAAAAAAAGTTTTGTTTTTTTTTAAATTGAATCGAAACGGGAGAATCTATGCATCCTTGCTAATAGTTGAAACCTTTCAAATCTTGTGCTAGACTATATGGTTATACGTGGTCTCTATGTGGAAATATGTGTTTTTTTTTGTTTTGTTTTTTCCTATTTTTTGTTTATTATTTTTATCAAATGCCGTAGGAGATACAACTCGTATCAATTTGGTAACTCTTTTTATCTCTGTGTGTATGTGTGTGTGTGTGTGTGTGTGTGTTACAATCTATTGTCGATCAATAGGCGACAGATTGCAACTACGAATAAACGTTAAAGTTGGTATTTAATAGATTTTTTTTTTGTTTTTGCTGTTACACCAGATTTCAGAATTTCCGTTGGTAACATTTGAAATTTATTAGGAACAAAAAATTGGTTCTAATGTATCCCGTAAATTTAAAAAAAAAAAAACACACACACACACAAACCTTTCAATTCTATTGCAATGTTAAAATATTTAAATTATTATTTAAATTATTAATTGGTATTATAGAAGCTCGTAAGTTTATTGTCGCAAATACTAAATCCATCCTTTTTTGAATTATTTAAATAATAAAATTGAGGGGATAGAAAATATTTTTTTACGATCGAATAGAAAAATAGAAATAGATCGAAATAAAAAATATATAATATATAAAATAAATATATATATATATATATATATATATATATATATATATATATATA
>NW_015149064.1:508856-534424 GCF_001465965.1 Polistes dominula | reverse complement strand
AATATTAATATAATAATATAATATACTATAATTATTTATATATAATAAATTTATTATATATAAATCTGGTTAATAATAATAAATTATTTCGTTATTACAAAAAATTTTAGTTAAAAATATTCAACACTCAAAGGGTTAATTAATTTCATAATACTTTAAAATAATAAATTGAAAACTTACGATCGATGGAAATTGCAAATATCAGTAAGATCAATGGTAGAAATGCACGATGATAGGACATTTTGAAAAATTGAGAATTTTTCTTCTTCAATTTAGTCTTCTTCTTCTTCTTCTTCTTCTTCTTGTTCTTCTTCTTCTTCTTATTCTTTTCTTAGGGTTGTTGGAAAGAAGAAAGAAAAGATGGTGCAGAGTATGGAGAACACGTCGACACTGGATGTCTCGAGGTATCTACCGTCCGATTTTATACCAAGCGCCTCCATCCTCTTTGCGAGAAAGGGGGTTGATATCCCCCATACACCCCCCATAAGTATTCCTCCTTTCCCTCACATCCCTTTCACTCCCTTGTTACTTTTCTAACATCTCAGTAAGCATTCTCCTTCTCTCTTTCTCTTCTTCTTTTTTCTTTTTTCCTTTTTTGATTTTCCTTTACTTCGTTTCTCGACTCGTACCACCGTAAAACGCGTTCCTCTTTGCGTTTCACCGAGCATTACCTACGTTAAGATTTTATATACACGACGTACCAAATACAATGATGCGAATTTAATACAAAAATTTCTTCTTTCAAACTCTCTTTCTCTCTCTCTCTCTCTCTCTCTCTCTCTCTCTCTCTCTCTCTGTGTATTATTTTCTTTGTGTATAAAGTATAATAGTTTTTTTTTATAAAAGTAAAAGAAAAGTAATGGATCAACTCAAACGTATTTTTGTTTTCTTAGAATAAAAAAAAAAAAACAAAATGATAAAGAAAATCAATTTGTCCAATGTTGTTCAAATTTATACTTTTATTGTTTTTTTTTTTTATTTTTTTTTCTAATTATTTATAATAAATATATATATATAATTTTTTTTCCTGACACAATTGTGAAGCATTAATTGATGCAAATTGACAAATAACAACACGTGAGGATCAGTGATAGGTTAAATTGATCAAATTCAACCATTTATTCCCACTTGAAAGGCCTAGGTTTAATCACGAAGCAAAAATTGTCTTCATTTTCACACAAAAGAAAAATGTAAATTACTTTCCGAACAATCCAATAATTATACAATTCCTTTCTCTTATACTTTAAACAATAACGATTATTGTAAATAACCAAAAAAAAAAAAAAAGATGAACTATAAATATGTTCCTCTCTCTTATACTTTCTTTGATTGATTATTCAAACGTATGATTGCCAAAAAAAAAAAAAAAAAAACAAAGAAAATTATTCGACATTCAAGTGGTAATATTTAGAATACATAGATCGATAACCCCGAATATAACACGAATTGAAAATCGAGATCCTGACAATCTTTTTTTTTTTTTTATTACCTTCCTAGGGGGATTTTACATTGAAAAAAAAAGAAAAAAAAATTAGGACGCGTTATTTTATCGAATCACGCGTAGATTTATATAAAGCGTGACCCTATGATTGTACGACAGCTTATAACGTATTATTATTGTTAGACGTGACATATCCTCATCGATATATTCCCCGTTAGGATACACATTTCAGGTGCATTAATCTAACCGACGTGACAATTTAGTTTTTTTCTTTTTTTTTTTTTTCACCACGTTTTCATCGATTGATTGATTGATCGATCAATTACAACGTCTCAACAATTAATCGATTTTTTTTTTTTTTTTTTCATTATAACTCGTTAAAATATAACTCGATCATCGATATGATTTATTGGTAAGATTAAACCCTTGACTTATTACCACGAGTCAGACACGGGGTACAAAATTTGTGCTATAAGTGAACACCACGAGTCAGACTCGGGGTACAAAATTTGTGCTATAAGCGAGTACCACGTGTCTGACTCGTGCTATAGAATTTAAACGAGCAAGTATACAGCGGAATAATTGAATTGCACAGTAAACGACCGATTTTCAAGTTTCTTATGGCACACGAAATTGTCAGATTTCGTCTAGGTCAAATGGTTAACCATAAAAAAAAAAACAAACAATTTTCTAATTCAAATCGATTCATAGACTTTTCGTTTAAGTCAAATCAATTAATTTATATGCAAACTGGTTGGTAGTACTATAGTTAAAGTTCCTTAATTTGCTTGTAAAACACGATTCTTCTATCTTGTCTATGAGCTTGTTTCATTTACATACGTGCACCTAACTAAACCTTAGTTCATTTAAATACAAAGGATATAGGAAAATGACGTTAATAAGGGGATCCTATGTTACGTTTAACGTTACACTTTAGTAATAACATTATTTTCTTCTTTCTTGTTTTTTTTTTTCTTTCTTTCTTTCTATAGTTCGTTGTATTTTTTTAGTCTCGTAAATTCAACGTTATTTCTTAAAATGAAAATTTTTTTCTATAAAAAAAAATATACATTTCAATCGATGAAAACAACGTTAGAAAATTAAATGTAATACAGGTATGAAATTTAGAAATGAAATATTATTTACAAATTAATTGAGAAAGAGTATGAGTAAGAGAGAGAGAGAGAGAGAGAGAGAGAAAGGGAGAGAATTAGGGAAAGGGTAATACCATTTCTCTTCTCTTCATTCAAAATTAAATCAACAAACAAATCTGGCTATTACATCTCGAGTAATCCCTAATTTCTATTAAATTTCTATCAATGTAATAATAAAATTAAAAAAGAAAAAAAAAAGGGTATAAAATTTTCTCATAGGATATTTTATTTTTTAGTTATACAAATAATGTTTATTAATCTTGTTGATTATTGGTCAATGATTTATATTTAAAATAAATTCAACGAAGCATGGAAGATTTAGGCGGTGTTCTTTTTAAATGTTTTATTTTCATTTATAACATTTTATACAATTATTTAATAGAATATTCTTTTTTTTATTATTATTTCTCAATTATAAAAGTAATGTTTATTAATCTTGTTGATTATTGGTCAATGATTTATATTTTAAAGTAAATTTAATGATGCATTGGTAGATTTAGGGGGTGATTTTCTTAAATGTTTTATTTTCATTTATAACATTTTATACAATTATTTCATAGAGTATACATATTTTTTAATTATTTTTCAATTATACAAATAATGTTTATTAATCTTGTTGATTATTGGTCAATAATTTATATTTTAAAGCAAATTCAATGGAGGATTTGTAGAGTTCAGTATTGATCTTCCTAAGATATAGATTTCCTTTCTTAAGATTTTATACAATTTTTTCCTAGAGTATACATATTTTTTAATTATTTTTCAATTATGCAAATAATGTTTATTAATCTTGTTGATTATTGGTCAATAATTTATATTTTAAAGCAAATTCAATGGAGGATTTGTAGAGTTCAGTATTGATCTTCCTAAGATATAGATTTTCTTTCTTAAGATTTTATACAATTGTTTTTTTTTATAGAATATTCATATTTTTTTTTAAACTTATTTTTCAATTATACAAAGAATGTTTATTGATGTTCTTGAGAAGTGGAAAATAAATTATGTTCTACAGCAAATTCAACGGAATGTTTGAAGAGTTCAGCATTGATCTTCTTAAGACGTTGATTTTCTTCTTTAAGATTTTCCAATTTACTAATAACATCACTGTCAACTTTTGAAGAACAAGAAGACGAAGAAGAACAACAAGGAGAAGATTCCTCTTCGACAAAAGATTGCAAATTTACAAAATCCGAAGTATCTCGTCCTTTTCTCGTGATATTGATAATATGTTCCTTTGAGTTATCTACTTCGGATACCCTTTGCAATGGATGAATATGCAAAGATGGTTTTAAATCTTTTACGTGAAAATTGTTAAAATGTTTGGAATAGAATGCCGAGGTTATTTGTCCTTTGTGAGAAAATGTTTTAACAATTTCACGATTGTCCACATTCCATAGATGTACTTTTCCATTTAAACACGCGGAAAGTAGATGACGACAATCGGTCGATACCGACAGAGAAACAATCGTTGATTCGTGTCCCCGATAGATGGTGCTATCTTCGGCATTTTCGTTCATTAAAATTTTCACGTGATGTTCTATACCACGTGGTGGTTCATGGAGATTAAATTTGTAAATTAAACCACTGGTAGTACCAACGAATAATTCGCTTTCCTTTATATTCATACAAACCGAGGTCAATGGTAGGTCAAATACAAATGTAGCGAGCAATCTACCGCTTTTGAGTTCAAAAACATTTGCGGTATGATCCAACGAAACTGAACATAGCCTCGCACGTGGTGCACAATGACCAATGTAAATATCTTTTACAGGCAAAGTATGATTTGAAAAAGTATAAATAGGTTGAGATCGTTGTTCCTCGTTGTTTATTACATTGAACAATGACCAAACTAATATCAAACCATCCTCTCCAGCACTAACGAACATTGAATTGTCTCTGGTAAATTTCAAACACGTTACCGTTTGATAATGTCGCGTTATTATAGCTAATAATCGACCATTACAAATCTGCCAAACGTATAATTTTTCATTAATTGCAGCTACAATGTAAGAACCATCCGAGGTGGACGTTAAAGCTGATACTTTTCCTGGAGTTATTAATCTGATGTTAGAAATTGGTCTTTGACTGTTTAATGGCCATACGTGTATTAATGGTTTAGCTGCATCCGCACCAATTAAATAACAATCACTTAAAACTTGTAATGTCTTATTTGCAATAGGTGCTGCATGCTTGTAGATTGATACAAGTGTTCCTGTATTTGGATCCCACACTGCTGCACTCCAACTTTCGGCGACGTTATCACTCGTTATAATTAATTCCATTTTTTGTCTCTATTTAATTAACTAATTATTACTTAAGATTCTTTTGGCATCCTCTTCAATCAAACTATTACTTTCCGTTGAACATAACCTTGTTGAAGGACTTATCGAAACTAGCGCCTTCACTAGAATATTCGGTATAATTCTAAATTAAGTTCGTTGGTAAGAACGGTATCTTTTTTCATCAATTTTTGATATACAAATAGAATTCTTTTCAATTCACAGAAAACACATTATTTTTACTCTAACTACAAATAAAATATTAATATTATACAATTATATTTAATAAATTATAATCTGTTAAATAATAGACTAACATTATTTTAATAATAAACAGGTCCGTAAAAATTATTAGTAAAAGTATTCGACGATTCTTAAAATACGCGCCAAAATTTGAACTTGGTCGTTATTCAAATGTTTGTTATCGTTGCGCGGCAAAATTGGAAGCCATGACAGCATAGGTAGGAAAGCACGTAGCTTTAAACATTGAATAGATATTTAATAGAAATTGTTGTGTATGGTTTAGAAGACGTTAGAAGAAAAGGTATAGATATTTGTTTTCTTTTTATTAACAATATTAATAATAATAATAATCGAGAATAAGAGTTATCATTTAGATATCGATTATATATCGATCGTTCGTTCATAATAAACGATATATAAATTGTTTTATTTCTAGATTCTTTGTCGAAGTGAACACATAGAGACCAGGTAACATTTGCATAAATACCAGGATGACCTTGGTAAGGTGACACGAGTTATTACGAGCGAATAGTAAAAAGAATATCTGTGCATTAATAATTTGTATTACGTCACAAGTGAATAATCTCGCGTTTTATGTGATTCGCTTTTAAGGTTATGTGTACGTTCTTTTGTTATGTGTCTACTACGTACTGCTACGATAGTATCAAGTTTCGTACAGTGATCTAACGTTATTATTCCTTTACATAATAAAAATAATAATAATAATAATAATACAGTCTATAATTAAAAAAAAACACACACACATTTAATTGATCTTGTCCATGGGATTTATCGATGATGAATTGCACGAAGTATCTAAACTTTGTCACAATGTCGTCGATAATAGTCGCCTCGTTTCTTGTGTGCAGACTATGGTTCGCGTCGAAATAACGTAAGTTTATGTTTGTTTTATTATTATAAATGCATGTTAAAGAATAAATGTATTATTTAACGTTTGATTAATTTCAGGAAGACAACGTTCAAGAAAATTGTCGTGTGCATTCAATTCCCAGAGAATTATCCTTCCGTCCCACTTTTAATCGAGCTTAAGAGTAAAACTTTGTCGGAGAGATTACTTGCCAAGTTAACCGAAGTCTGTGAGAAAGAGTGCAAGAATTTGTTGGGAAAAGCGCAGGTATGTTGTAATTGTAAGTGACAGTGAATCGATTCGTATGAATTGTATTTAAAAAAAGAAAAAACAAAAGATTTCTAAAGGTATTTTTTTTTTTCATTTTTCTCAAGGTATTACCGACATTAAGGTTTATTCGTAATTTCATAGAAGAAAATCCTCTGATTTGTTGTTACGATGAGATATCATCCATAAAGAAGTTGCTCGAAGAGCAAGACGAGTTTAAATTGAAGCAGAAGAATTCTAGCATTGGATTGCGAATTCAACAAGGATTATATTATTTTAAAGTTAAGATTGAAGTACCTAATCATTATCCAGAGAATAGTGTAAAGTAAGTTTTATTTTGAATTCATTCTTTTGTAATTTTGCAATTGTATGTTAATGTTATATATGAATGATTGTTTCAATTTAGTTTAGTGGACGCAGAATCAAACTTTCCACCCGTATTCTGTCGTTATTTACTGTGCCAAGGTAAAGAATTAGGTAGAAGATGCGTGGAACCACCATTGAAGCCAGATCCTCGGCAAAAAGTCTTTGTACGTTCTCCCTCTTTAAATGTCGTTGTTTCCTTCCTCATAAAGTAAGTTAATTTGTTTTACAACAATCATGTATCTATGAGTTGAGTTGTTGTTTTTTTTTTTTTTACAATAAACATTGATTGTAGATCAGTGAAAACATTGCCCAGAGAAAATTGTCAATCGTGCAAGATAACTTGCTTACCGGCCAATCCAGAAGAAGTAGTGCTAGACGAAAAAGCAGACCTTCATGTAGAAAGGTTGTATTGCAGTCACTTGTTTCACTTACAATGTCTTCTAAAATTTATGAAGACACCGCCATTCCATGGTAAGCCATTGACGAATAATATAATTATTTTTTTTTATATGAAAATTCTATAGACATTTTTGCTCTCGTTAGGGGGTAAAAAATGTCCAACTTGTGCACAGCGCATTTATCATGACAAATGGGGCGTCAGCGAAAAACTCGCAGAAGATCGTTGGGCACACGAGCAGGCGCGTGCTAGGGAATTGGCAGAGGTAGCTGACTTTTTGAAATAAATCCTTTGCTGAAGTGCACAAATATAATGGTTTATCTATCCATGGTATAGTTAGATAAACATTAATGAAAGAAACAGTCAAATACCAGGGTGCATCTACTAATGGTTGTTGTGGTTTAATGAAATTTTACCACTAATCTGTTTTGACTTGACCGACCAACCAATTCATTCATATTTAGTATCTAAGAGTCCATTAAATATAAGCTATTACAGGAAGGTTTATTATTAGTCCTGTCAACGATTTCTTTTTTCTTTTTTTTGTATTGCAGTTTGACTAATTCGAATGAATTAATATTTTGATTATTATTATTTGATTGCTTATAGACACACATACACAAATGTATATATCCTAAATAATGTGTTTTACTATAAACTAAGATTTTGATATATTTTTAAATGTCAATTATCGATATTCTAACTGAAATGTTATTTTGAAAAAAAATGTAGATTTTTATGTTACCATGTCGCAGTGTTTATTTTTTCAGCGAAGATACTTTGGAATAAAAAGAAATACTAAAATTTTTACAAACAAACAAATAAATAAATAAATATCAATTAACAAATGAAAGCTACGTGAAAATAAGAGAATTTCTAGCTTTAACAGCTTTTTTCCTTTTTTATCTATGCCAGATATTTCCCGATATTATCTATAGTTGGAATATGACGATAACATCGATAATAGATGAAAAAAAAAATGAGATTAATTTTTATTACATTGGATATATATGTATTAAATGATATTATTATTACTTATTTAGTATAAAGTTCTTCAATCGAAAGTAATATCTTTGCGTAATAAAAAAATATGAGGATGGTTAGGAAGCGAGAGAGAGAGAGAGAGAGAGGAAAGTAGTAAACAATAGTAAAAGAGGAGGAACCCCTTTTATACACTGTAAGTATTTTCAGATACGTATATACGTGCTATGTTTCTCTTTCGTATGTAAAGAAATGTCTTGTGTATATTTCTTTGTGACCGTGGTTGTGATGTATTGATCCTCTGTACCGACTACGGTGATCCTCTTTCTATCTTTCTCTTTTTCTCTCTCTCTCTCTCTTTCCTTCTTTTGTAATAGCTTCGCGGCCTCGTTTGTACCTAGTACATATCTATTTTATTTTTATTTTTATTTTTTTATTTTTATTTTTATGACTTCTTTATATCGTTCTTAACATTACTACGTTTTAACACTATCTTCCAAGCATCAGTAATCTTTTCTTTTTTTTTTAATTATTTTTCATTGAATTTATCAACCCTTTGAACTCGATTTACTTTCAATGATGTGTTTCGTGTCAAGTTGTATTTATTTTTAGATAAATGAATTATTAATAATTTTAACGTACGAATTTTCTATTAAATTTTCAACATGACGTATTAGTAGTTCAAAGGTGTTCAAAGATTTAATAATTACTGTGACAATATTTGTTTGTTTTTTTTTTATTTTGATATTTTTCTTTTTAAATGAATTATACGATTTTAACACGTATCGTTAATTATTTTTTTTTAGAGAGGAGTATAGAATAGTGGAATGAAGATAGGAAGAGAGAGAGAGGAGAGATGGATTTAAATGATAATTTAATTCAATTGCACACCTGCGAGCATATAGTTCTTGCTCGTTCAAGCTTATGTGTGCTCTGCGTTAAACTTAGTCGTAGGAGACAGCTTGGCAGACTAATTCCCGGTTATCGATTGTACGAATACGTGGAAACGCACCGCCGTGTCGTACTTACAGGGCGGACACACTAAACGCTAACAGATCAATATGTTCTCCTCAAGAAAGAGATAAGTACGCGAAAGTTGAACGATTTACAATTGTACTAGAGTTCTTCTATAGATTTTTCTTTCATTGTATTATTTTCATTCTGTTATTTTCTTTTTTTTAGACCAAAATTATGACCAATTCAAACTCGGTGGTCAAGTTTCTCCTTTAATATCTGAAATTCTTGAATTTCTTTTTTTCTTTTTTTTTTTTTTAAATAACGATAATAATAAATACGCGTTTTATAGAATTTTGAGAAACTTCATTCAAATATATGAGAATTATTTTTGAACATTGTCTGGAGTTTGTTCAATTTTGACAAGGATTAAATTCAAACTTTCATCAAAATCCATGATTTCTCTTTTCAAATTTAAATTCTCAAATTATTTCAACTATTAATARTAATAATAATAAATTTGCGTTTCGTGTATCAACTATTAGATCTCTGAACTTTCATTAAAAACGTAATTCACGTAAAAGGGAACATTTGGACATTGCCATAAGTTCGCCTAGACGGTCTAATCACTCGAGCGATTATTCCTATCGATTAACTCGCTTTCTTTTTCGTCGAAAACGAAAGTTTTCGATCTGTTATCTCCTAGTTGATATCCACAATTAGATACCTAGAAAACAAAACAAACAAAAATAGAATAAAATAATAAGAAAGATAGAGAATTCTACGTATCGCGTGCAATTTCATTATTGCATCGGCATTATTAGTCTCGTTCGAGGATCGTGTTTGGTTTAGGGTCGATTCCTGCCAGTATATTGTTTGACCGGTCACTGCTCATGGGTTTTGTTGACGATTACTGCTAGGGGACCTCTTACTCCCCCTCGATCTCTCTTCCCTTTAACGCACCTGGAGTTGTTCACACCGATTTCTTTTTACTCTGACCGAATGTTTCTTCCTTTTCATGGAAAAATAAATCCATTTCTTTCTTTTCTTCCTTTTTTTTTTTTTTTTTGGAATCAACATATTTGTCATGAATTACATTGACAATAAATATACATGTAAGTATTGTACGATCCAGTTATATTGGATCGTTATTATTTCATTTATTATATACAATTTATTTTTTTGTATTATATTTTATATTATTTAATAAATTATATATAATTAATAATCTAATATACAAATATTAAAAAAAAAAAAATTAATTAATAAAATAATAAATATTCTTTTTCCGTATCAGTTAAGACACCCAATTGTTTGAGATACCAATGATATCGATCAAAAATGGGGTTGATATCCGATTGCATTGTAGAATCTTGAGGAGATTAGATATGTAACTAGGATGTCCTTGCACCTCGATAAGTTAACCCTAGGCAATGGTAGGCGAATAGTAGTAGTATCAGACAGAGTGAGAGAGAAGATACACCTATAATTGCACGTAGGGCAGCTTCGTCGTAACGCTTCATGGATCAATAGCTGGGAAATGGCCGGAAGCCAAGTCCGACGATGTCGTTTCGAGTTTTGCCGTTGTCATCGTACGGGACCTAAACCCCTTCTTCTTCTTCTTATTCTTATTCTTATTCTTCTTCCTCTTCGCAGTAACAGCAGCAGCAGCAGCAGCAGCAGCAGTGTCCCACTTGTGTGATCAACCTTACACGCATCTTTACTTCATCTTCCTCTTCTTCTTCTTCTTCTTCTTCTTCTTCTTCTTCTTTATTTTTCTTGTTCATTTTCTTTTTATTCGTAGCAGATAATCGAAGGTGTTTAACTTGACAGAGTCAAATCGTTAGAAGTTTTATCGTTAAGATCGAACGATCCTTAACGAGGAATGTCTTAACTTTGAAGAATAGAAAGAGACGGAGTATCTAACGAGTACTCTTCGAAAGCAAGTTGAAAATATCGATCGCAACCCTTTCACTGTCACGCCCCGATTATTATACCGAGACTCCTCCTTGTCTGCAATTTTCGATATTTTCTTTTGTCTCGATAATTATGCTTCTATTTCAAAGTTATCATTTATAATTGCTTTACCATCAAACTTTTCTTTTTATTCTATATAAAATAACATAATTCATGTTGCTGTAATTATAACAGCAAATTTGTTAAATAAAATTGTAAAAATTTATTAATATCAATCATAAAATTAATTTATAGATTGTAAAATAGTTGTGGTATTTACGTATTAACGCCAACGCAGCAAAAATTCCGCTAATGCGCCAATAAATAGCAATCTTGTTGTTCGCATATAACAACCTTGTTGTTTGCACATAGCAACTGCTGTCACGGTTTCGTCAGGGTTGCGTCAGGGTTTCTGTTCAGTACCAAAAAATGTACCAGTACCAAATCTGATGCTGTCGCTGTAACCCTGACGCAACCCTGACGAAACCCTGATGGTTGCTATATGCAAACAACAAAGTTATTGTATGTGAACAACAAGATTGCTCTTTATGGCGCATTAGCGGATTTTTTGCTGCGGTGACACTAATACATAATTCCCATAATAATTCAACGTGTTTAGTATACTAATAAAAGAAAAAAAAAAAAAAAACAACAACAATTTTATTTATAAATGTTAGCATTACACAAAAGACATATTTAAAAATGTTCCATCGAAGAAACTTAAGATGAAATTGTAATATGAAACTTAATGCTTACGTTTGGATAATTTGTTTAAAGAACAAAATCTGTTACGATCAGAACAAGGGGGTATCGATTATTATGAAAAAGTATTTTGTTGTTGTTGTTGTTGTTATTGGTTTTCATCTGCTTAAGCAAAAGATTCTATTTAGATGATACGTGTTTTATACAAATACATTGGACGTATTACTAAGAAAGGAATACTACACAGAGAAGATAGAAGTGGCTTTGGTAGTATGTACGATTCGTAGTTGCGCAGCATGCGCACCGCGGGACGCCATTTATCCGAGGATCTCTAAATACCCCCGAGGGTCGCTATCAAAGCACCCTCCTGGCGAGTATTGCGGAATCGTCCTATAAAGGATATCGCCGATCCGATGGCATGGATCGGATATTGTTTGCATTTCCCTTTTCTTACTTTACTTCTCTTCTCCCTCTCTCTTTCTCTCTCTCTCTATCTTTCTATCTTTATCTATCTTTGTACTAGTAGATACCTTGTGATTCATTTCTATGTTTGATTTCAATCTTTCCTTTTTTTTTCTTCTTCTTATCTTTTATCTTTTTTCCACATTCGATAGATATGCATCTTTGTGTCGAAAAAAAAAAAAAAAGAAAATGATTGCTTTTTAATAGAAAAATAAATGTTGTTTTTTTATTTCTTAAGATTGCGATCGAAAGAATTATGACCGATTTTATGTCACAGTATTTCTTAGCCAATAATAATCATTGGTGTTTTAAGAATTCATTTTATTATGCAGTACAGGATGCATTTTAGTTCTTTAGTGTTACGTTGTTCCTAAAATAAAAAAAATAAAAAAGAAAAGAAATTGTTATATGAATATTAAATTTCCTTGAAACATTTACAATCAATTTTTACAAAAGATTATTTCCATACGAATTTATTATAATAATAATGATATTATGTCCGGATACTTTTTTTGTAGTTTCTAAAAATAGTATTAATCTGATTATGCGTATTATATAATTTCCATTCTTCGAGGAATGAATTTGATTATAAAGAAACTAATATCGCGTGTCGGTCAGATAAAAATGAAAAAAAAAAAAAAAAAAAAAAAAAAAAANAAAAAAAAAGAAAAAGTAAACGTACTCTCTCGATTCTTACACTCTATTGGCTTAGATATTTTCCATATATATATATATATCTAACGTTTAATCGTATTATAAAAATTGCACTAAAGAACCTTTAACGTTTGTAGTATCAAACGTTGGAGGGAAACGAAGGGCCGATGGAATAAATTTCGTTGTGGCAAAGGTAAAGGCGCACGCGAGCCGGTCATCCGACTAAGAAATTCTTATCCTGTAGATCTGGTTCACAAAAGAGGTGGGATATAAAAAGAAAGAAAGAAAGAAAGGGAGAGAGGGAGAAAGAAAGAGAGAGAGAGAGAGAGAGAAAAAAAAGAAAGAAAGAAAAAGGGCATGTTGGTAATAGTAGCGCGTGCCACGACAAGAAAGAGAAGAGTAGGGAGGAAGAGGGAGGATTGTCCTGGGGGCCAAAAAAGAACTACTCCCCTCTTATTTTTTGGGAAGAAGACGAACCACCATGCATGTATTCCTTTCAAGTCTATGCTTTAGGGTCTCTATGGTATCACTTCGCAACGGGCATCGTAAATGACCCATAAAGACAGATGCCATATTTTATAATATATTTTCTTTTTTCTTTTCTAAGATTAATACCAGGGTGACCATGTTTAAAATGTGATTCGATCAATTGAGATCATATTTTTAATAACATTGATTTAAATAATTGTTAAATATAATTATTATATTTGAATTATTCAAATTCACATTTAAACTCACGCGTGAAAATATTTTTATGAGGTTTCGTATTATGAAAAAAAAAAAACAAGCAAAAAAAAAGTAGTGGGATGTTAGGAGGGGAGTAGACAAGCCACAACAAGTTGCAACCACCTGGCGAGGTAGCTCAGTCAGTCCAGTGTCCTCCAGGTGCTCTCGAAACCCCCAGTCACGACGGGGTTGACTGCTTACCTTCTGACGCAACAACGTAGTCGATGTGTTAAGAATCGAGGACACAACTTCTTGGTCGAAATACGAGAACCTATATATATATATAGGATATGGAATATAAAAGAGGAGGAGGAGGAGGAGGAGGAGGAGGAAGAAAAATTCGGTAAAGTGGTTGGATTTGAAAAAAAAAAAAACGGGGTTGCGTCAGGATTGGCAAAAGGGCCAACAACAAAAAAAAAAGGAAAAAGAAGAACCTGATCGAAGATTTTGTAGGTCGCGAAGGTCGATCGAGATTTTCCCGCAGTGATCGCATAATTTTCAAGGCAAGAGAGTAGGAGGAATTAACCGGAAACATTTTGGCACGAGCCAATTAAATTCTTACTAGGTTCGTTTAATGTTCTTTTTTTTTTCTTCTTTCGTTTCGTAATCACAATTATTTACACACAATATTTTACCTTTTTCTTCTTTTATTTGTGTCATCGATTTAGAATAGACTAAGGGCGATTATTATTAAGTCTGGTTGCGTGTAGGGTCGGAGAATAGGAGGTAGGAAGGAACGCGTGTTTTTGACGAAGAAGAGGAATAGCTGTCGCGCCGGTGGCGTACGACGTCGACGTAGACGTAGACGTCGCCGCCGTCGTCGTCGTCGTCGTCGACGTCGTCGTCGGCGCGTATAACGCCAGCGGGCAAAAGCGCGTTACCCCCAGTCGGTGGAGCGAGAGAGTCGCGACTAGCAGACGAACGAGAGACCTCGTCGTGACGGTTAATAAAAAGACACAAAAAAAAAAGAGAGACAGAGAGTGGGTAGTAGTTGAGTACTAGCAAATACGGAAAGAGATAGAAATAAAGTACTTTTGGATAGTTTATCGAGTGTAAAGGACACGGAACTGATTGGACAGTAGGCAATACCGTGTATCAGAGGTACTCGATGCGCCGGTGCACCACCACCACCACCATTAGTACTACCCACTACCACCACCACCACCACCACCACCACCACTGCTAGCACCACCACTAGCACTATCACCGGCAGCAGCAGCAGCAGCAGCAACAGCAGCAGCAGCACGATCAGCAATCGTAGCCACTGGCAGCACCGGCGCCACTACCGCCTCTACCACCGCCTCTATAACCACCGCTCTTGGCAGTAGAGCCTCGCAGAGACGTCCACCTCGTGGTCGTCGGCACTTCCTTGCGGACGGTGCTGGTGTCCGGGTGGTTTCTAGGACGTGCGTTTGCTTCACGAGTATAGGAGATTGTCAGTAGAATAGAAGATATCCAGTAGTATTAGAAAGAGAAGAAGAAGAAGAAGAAGAAGGGGTTGTTGAATCAAAGGAAAATAGCAAGGAGTAGTAAGTTTTGATAGTTTTCCCTTTAAAGGACGACTTCTTTTAGACACGCGTTTACTCGATGCACATTCTCGTCTATTATCATTGTGTCCGGTGGTTGAGGTTTTAACAGCGCGCGCGATATATTTCGTTTTTGGAGGGTTTCTTCCCTCCTTTCTCGGGAGTGCCGTCGACGGGTTTTCTCGCGCGGGCTACTCTACCGGCGAGGTAGGAGGTAGTGGCGCGGAGGAGGGCGATCGCAGGCAGGGTCGTCGTCCTTGTCATCCGCAGCAAGCAACGGTAGAGTAGTTGAGGAGGAGGAGGAGGAGGAGGCGGGAGGTTTGGGACGGAAAGGAGGGTCCATCGGTCGAAGTGACGGTGCATGGTGAAGTGTCGCGAGCGAAGCGGTGTCGTCTCGTCGAGGAGGAAGAGGTGGAGGTGGAGGAGGAGAGGAGGAGTGGCGGAAGTAGGCGAGAGATTGGTCGCAGGGGTAAGGATAAGGGTGGTATCGGGCCGAGGCAAAGTTGCGAGTGTTTGTGGTGATGCCTCGCATCGGCGAGTCCTCCTCCAGGTCGTCGCAGGGTGTCGTCGTCGCAGGTGCGCTCGAGTCGCGCTCGCCCTCACCGACGACGCGGATACGCTGACGAGGGCAGCCCACGGTGGTACGGCAGTCGTCGTCGTCGCTCCTGCAGGCCATGTATTACGCTCCGGTAATCGACCCTACCGGCAGCAGCTGCAGTGCCAGCGACCACCACCACCACCACCGGCAACTAGACCACCATTACCATCATCACCATCATCATCATCATCCCCATCATCCCCATCATTCCTATCATTCCCAACAACAACAACAACAACAACAACAACAACAACAACAACAAGAGCAACAGCATCACCTTCGTCATCATCATCATCATCAATATCATCGGCATCGTCATCGACTACTTCAACCGTCGGCAGAGGCTACAGAAGAATCAAACAGGACGGAGGACGAGCCGGCTTACGTCCTTTTACTTCGTTCTCCCAAAAGACCAGCTGCCGCCTCCTGCTGTCACGTAGCGAGGAGACCGGGCAGAAGACGACGCGACGGTGGACATGCCGTCAGGATATTCCTCGTCGCCACCGCCGCTGCCTTCCTCGCCCTTGCCGTTTCCCCGGGTAAGTACATGCTTTCTCTTTATTTCTCTTTTTAACTAATTCTAACTCTATAAGCATTTCTTTGACAATTCTTAAACAGAGTCATATGTAATCGTCGTATGTCACTTTGGCGCCTGCAACGTGTCCACTCGAGGAGGACACGTGTGTATCCTCGAAACCATTGCGAACAATAAAAAGTAACAGAAAGAGAGAAGGAAATTTATTTCTCTCAAACTATTTGCTTCTTCGATGGTGGTCCTCCTCGAGAGTTTAGGATGAATGGATTATGACAAAAAATAGCATAGAATTTGATCACTCGTTTTCGTCATCCGACGATACTTGAAATTCATCTGTCCAACTAAGAGAGCGCCAGAGAGAGAGAGAGAGAGAGAGAGAGAGAGAGAGAGAGTCTAAAGAACTTTTTCATCTAGTAGGTCGTTAAGATCATTTCTTTGAGAGGTATACTTACTTACGAGCGTGGTTTGATATCGTGAAGGATCTTCTCCTGGCAAGGTCATGAAAGTGTGAAAACGTTGTGCAGCGGTGAGACCTGACGCATTGCGTCAAAATCAAATGACGAAGGACGAAGAGAAGAATAGGAGGCTGTTTTACTACGTGTGTCTTCTCGTTTCTATCTTTCTCTCTCTCTCTCTCTCTCTCTCTCTCTCTTTTAACCAAGGTCGAAACTACGACCGCGAATCTGTAAGTACTCATCTCGTTGGGGAAAGTAATGGACCAAAAATCGGATCTTTTATCGAATGATAAAGCACGGGAAAGATAGGACGGATGGATAAGAGAATGAGAAGAAAAAAGAAAGAAGAA
This sequence comes from Polistes dominula, assembly GCF_001465965.1. The sequence goes on along the minus strand of NW_015149064.1, from coordinate 517,510 downwards.
GGAAAAAAAAAAGAAAACATGAATCTTTAGGGTTGACAATTAATTAATAAAAAAATCTAGAAGGATGGGAGTTTCTTTCTTTATTTCTTAGATATCGATGAGAGTAGAGAAGTAGTAATATAGATGAAAAGAAATTGGAAAATAATTTGAGATCTGATTTAGTATAGGGCGGTAAGGGAGGTGAAAGGGATAGTTGAGGGTCACTCAAGTCGATGTGCCATTAAAACGTCGTCGTTGCAGTTAAGTCTCGAGTGAGATCTCATTTTCTTCTTCTTCTTCTTCTTATTCTTAAGCTTCCTTATCCGTGCGGTCCCCGTAACTCACGGATCCGGTCGAAACGTGGCGTGTGGCCTGTAGACACGGTCGAGCCGCACCCACGCAAGGCTATTTATCTCATCGTTTGCCGATGCCCAGTGCCAAGAGTATATTTTTTCGCATGCTTAAATCTCTTTCTTCTTCTTCTTCTTCTTACTATTATTATTATTATTATTATTATTATTATCATTTTGTTCTTTTACTTTGGTATATCTTCTTACCTCTACCCTCATCTCTTCATTCTTAACTCTCGCTCTCGAACTTACTCTTATTTTCATTCTCACTTTTACTCTCGTCAGTTGGAATTCTGATACTTGACGAAGCCACCCGACGGAATAGTCGGCGGCTAGTCCATCTATCGAACGAGATGAATCTATCCAACCTTTTTAAATATAAACTCATTATCAGATATTTCATCTTGATTGCAATCTTAATTGAAATAATTTTCTAGTTTATGTTAACACTTTTTTTTTTTTTTGATAGGATTTACTTTCTCATCGTAGAAATTACAGGATAGAGAATAGAAATGACGAATTAATTCAAAATTGTTTTTTTAAATAAAAAAAAAAAAATGAAGAAGAAGAAGAAAAATATTGTAAAAATATTTGAACGATTTACAATAGTACAGATAATCATCTTTCATTATATTATATATTTTTTGGATTACATCATTTTTAGAAATTACATCAGTTCGATTAAATATCGTAACGTCGAGCGATGACATTTATCGGGTTGTCCTCGTTTTATCGAAATAAATTAAATTACAAGAGAAACAAACGTTAGATATTAAAACTTAGCAAGATGAAGAAAGAAAGAATAAAAGGGGAATGAGATCAAACTACTAGCATCTATAAATGTTAGATATTTGCTAAAAGTGTAATATAATATAAGAGAAGTATAGTTTTTCGTGATATAGAAAGAAGGAACAATTTGCAGGGAGTAATTCTCTTCTTATTCGAAGGGTGAGTGAGTCAGTCTCCAAAGTTATCATCCCTTCCCTTTCACCCTGTCTCTTTCACCCCTCTTGAATTTTCTCTTCCTTTCTTTTTCACATACATACACATTGTATTATTACGAATTTGTTTTAACAAAAATCAAATCAATATTTATTTAATTATCTTCTTAAATAATAATTGTTTGATCAATTTAAATTCCTTGTCACGTGTATCACAATTTTGATATACGTTCAAACTCATTGTCAATTGATTTAACGATATTTTTTTTTTTTTCATTAAAAAATAGAATTGCAGTATCACTTTTAATTATTATCAAACACATGTATGAACTAAGCAAAATTTTAATACACATGGATGGCGTGTGTTAATGACACTCCTGTTAATTGAATGCAATTTTTGTAGAGAAAAATTTACGTTTACTTGAACTATTTTTAAATGGAAAATTCTTCGACAGGAATTTGATCGAAACGACGATTAAAATACAAGAGAGTAATACTAATTATTTTCTTATTACGAAGGGGGTAGGGGGGTAGGGGGTAGGGAGGGGGTCGTGATAATTTGTTACAAACCAAAGAATCATTCGTTTCAAACTCGTTCTTCTTGCGAAATATTATAAAGGGATTCCTTGAGATTGTAATTGTTTGACAAAAAGAGAAATGAAAGGTGTAGGGGGACAGTCAAACAATCAGACAGACAGACGGACAGACAGACAGACAGACAGGGACAGAAGTAGAAGAGACGAAATCTTTCTCTTTCTCTCTCTTTCTTTTTGTCGTTGACTCAGAAACGTTCAAATTAACGTTTCACGTTCCAATTTTAACCGAAGTTGAATAGATGGATTGTCTTTGGCGCCAGTGTACGCGCATATAAATGCGTAAAAATAGCTAAGTGTCCTCTGGTAATTGAGCTATGGCGAATTATTTCTGAGAAGGGTGCAAAGTTTTTCAAATAAAATGAAACAGAGAGAATAGAAGAAGATGTTGATGATGATGAAGAAGAAGAAGAAGAAGAAGAAGGAAGACTTAAATTGTTACGAGCATTAAATATAAACTTAGTATCCTTTGAAATTTGTATTATTCTGTTTTCATTCTTATTATTGTTATTATTATAGTAATTGTTTAGGTATGTGTGTGTGGATTAGATAGAATAGAATTAAACATTTAGTTGCAATAATTAGATGTTTCATTCTTTCTCAAATGAATTGTGTTAGGTGCTAGGTGCTAGGATTGTTAAAGGTTCGTAGTACTTTCGTAAAGATCATTGTGTTCTTATTGTAATTTATTATAAATAGATTTATTTATATAGTTTTTGTTTAATTTAACAAATTTATATAAATATTGTTTAGATTTATTTTACATGTTTTTTTTCTTTATCTCAAATGAGTTGTGCTACGTGCTAGGATTATTAAAGGTTCATAGTACTTTCATACAGATCATTGTCCTTCTACTCTAATTTATTACAATTACATTTACATACTTTTTTTTGTTTAATTTAACAAATTTAGAAATAGAAATAGAATTGAATTTAGAAATTTAGAATATAAAATTTATTTCACACCTTTCTTTCTTTCTCTCTCTCTCTNTCTTTCTCTCTCTCTCTCTCTCTCTCTCTCTCTCTCTCTCTCTCTCTCTCTCTCTCAAATGAATTGTGCTACGTGCTAGGATTATTAAAAGTTCATAGTACTTTCATACAGATCATTGTCCTCCTACTCTAATTTATTACAATTACATTTACATACTGTTTTTCTTAATTCAAAAAATTTATAAAAAATATTGTTTAGATTTATTTCACAATTAGATATTAACATATAATGTCAAGTATGTTGATTAAAGAAACGTGAAGTAGTAGAAATAAAAGTAGAAATAGAATAAGATGAGGAGAGACAACACACACACTCTTATTATTCGTAAAGAAATGAAAGAGAGAGAGAGAGAGAGAGAGAGAGAGAGAGAGAAAGAGAGAATAAGAATGGAAGAAGTAACACGGTGAAGTTCTCTTAAGCCTAGCAGAAGCATTACGTGACTAAATTGCGTTTCCCGTAAGTGTACTCGGATGAGACGGCACTGTCCCGGGGGTTTCGAGGTTTTTGGGGTTGGCATGACGTGCTACTCTTCCACCCTCTTTCGTCCCCCTTAGGTGTATACCCTTCACGCACACACGCATTCACTTTACTAAGAGACGAACCAACAATTGTACAGAAGCTGTACACATACACACATACATATATATACATGTACACACTTCCTATGGCATGATTCCAGAACTTTTCCTGGCCCTCTTTTGCTTCTTTCCCTTTTTTTCATCTTTCCCTTTTTCATCTTTCTCTTTCAGGTCTCTCTCTCTCTCTCTCTCTCTTTCTCTCTGTGCGCTCTCAAAAGAAATGGAAAAGAAAAGAAAAAAATTATCTCGTCATTGTGATACACACACAAAATTGTTCGATTTTGTAATATTTGTTTGTAAATAAATTCATTTCATTTAACTTCAACCCTTTCCTCCTCTCTTCTTCTCTTCTTCTTTTTCTTTTTTTTTTTATATTATTTTTGCTGATTATTATTCTCTTTATCGTACAAGTCACGTTCGATAAATATGCATGCACCCTTCCACGAATGATTTTGAATCGACGAAAAGCATCTTCGACGATTATTTAAGTATTTGTTTTGTTTTGTTTACTACGAGGATTTTAACCGATCCTTTCCGACACCCCCCGACGACCCCCTCGGGACACTCCCCTCCCGAATTTTATTTATATGATAATATTATACTCTTGTCTTCCTTTTTAAAACGCATTATTATTCTTGACGGTACGGGTGGGTAGGAGGTGTTGGTAAGGTGTGTACGTAACCACTACTACTCCAACAAGATAATACGATAATATCTCTCGATATCTTTTGGTTGTCACGTTCGACAAATATTCGACAAAAATTGTCGTCTGCAAAAACGAGGGAAAGAGGGAAGAAAGAAAAGATGGAGATAGAGGGGGTAGGAAGCTTAAAGGTTTTACGATGTCTCGTCGAAACGATTATATTATACCACACTACGATCTCAATAAATATTCGATTATTTAATGGAAATTTTAAAGAAATATATAGAACGTTTAGTAAACAAATAAATTTATCTTATTAAAAATTAAAGTTAAATTTTTAATTATTATTATTATTATTATTATTAAAATAATAATCGTAGATTTATTATTGTATTTATTCGTCAATTAAATTTATTTTTGATGTTATGCATAATTATTAATAATATTAAAAATATATAATACTAAAATAATATTTAATGTAATAACATAATTACTAAAATAATATTTTGTTTTTAAAGCAGTATGTTTTTCGTAGAATTATTTGTTGTAATAGATAAAGCACACCCTTATTTTTAATGATGAATTAAAATATATGTGAAATTGATAATTTATTAATTATAAAATAATTAATTTTATAATTAATATTATTTATATTATTTAATTTAATATTACTTAATTTATTATTAATTTTACTATATTACTATTATTAATTTTTACTATAATGTAAAATATTATTTATTTTATTTAATATTACTTACTTTACCATTAATTTAACTATATTAATATTACTACTAACTCTTTTACTATACTTTAATATTATTTACTAAATTAAATTAATTGACAATTTAAATAATTGTTAATTAGAAAATATAATTGAATATTTTTCTACGTTTATTGATGTTAGTTAACAAAGATGTTTCAATAAGAAAAATTACATTCTAAGCATTGTCTTTAAATTGGGGTGTAGAAATTCATCATAATGACAAATTTGTTAAATAATTATCTAATTATTTAAATACATAAGATAAATTTATTATTTGATTTATAATCAATGAAACCACCCTTTGTTCTTCTTTCATCATACAGAAACGTAGTTTGTATTTTGTATAACACATTATTATCGTTGCTATCCAATTACGTTGACTAACTCAACCGCGATTACGCGATTTGTCGTACGATATACATACATACATACATACATACATATATATATATATATCTTATGGTTAAGAATTTCATAGTTAGCATCTTTACAAATGACGTAAGAAGAAATTTAATCACTGATTAAACATCATCCGATGTTTCTCATTCTTTTTTTTTTATTTTTTTTATTTTATACCTGACCCAATCGTTAACAAAAATCTAAAACACACACACACTTTGTTTTATCTTTTATTTTGTCTACTTGCGCAAAGAAAAAAACGTTAGCTTTATCAAAGATTTTCATTCATCGTCAGATCATTTTTTAGGGTACACAATGTGAAAGATATTTGAATTGATGCAAAGCAGGTGGGGAAGTAAATGAAAAATAGTTCTACCTGTCGTTCGTATAGAATAATAAAAAAAAAAAAAAGAGAGAGAGAGAAAGGATTAGAGGGTATCAGTTTTCCTTCAGGATCCATTCATTCATTCTCTCTTTTACTCCCTTGAGAGAAAGAGAGAAAGAGAGAGAGAGAGAGAGAGAGAGAGAGAGAGAGAGAAGCACTTGGATCCCCTTTTAGTGCTGTAGGTCATTCGATGACGATGACCTAAATCGGTTAAAACGACCTACAGAGTTCTCTTACAACGCGTGGCACGAACCAAGTGTGGAATCGAATTTTTCATACTCTTTCTCTCTCTCTCTCTCTCTCTTTCTCTCTCTTTCTCTTAACAACAAGTTAAAATAACATTTGTTTTTCTATTTCTTTCACGTACAACCTTTTTTACCCATATATTGAGTTCGTTCGAAAAGTAATTTTGTTTTTCTTTTGTGAAAATGAAGACACAATTTTTTCTTCGATGTTAAACTTAAACCTTTTCAAGTTGGCATAAATAGTTGAATTTGATGAATTTAACTTTTCAGCGAATCTTACGTGTTGTTATTTATCGGTTTGCATCAACTAATGCATTTATTGTGTCATGAAAAAATGAAATTACTTTTCCGAACAATCCAATATTTCCTCTCTCTCACTCTCTCTCTCTTTTTTTTTTTAACAACACACTATTTTATTTTCTTCTATTCTAATTCATTTTCTTTTTCTTTCTTTCTTTTTTTTTTTTTTTATTATTTAGAATCGCATTAATTCGGTCGATAAAGCGATAACATAGTAATCGTTCCGTAAACTCGTTAACGTTCTCAACCGTTGGCTGGTGTTAGTGGTAGTTGTGGTGGTGGTGGTTGTTGTGTTGATGGTGGTKACCAGTACGTATATATTCGTCGATCGTATTTTCATTCGTCAAATGGATATTGCTCAGGTAATTTGTTACACTACGAACGTATTAATTTTCTTTCTTCGAATTAAACGTAATAATAATAATGATAAGAGAGAGAGAGAGAGAGAGAGAGAGAAGCGTTTCTATTTCTTATATGGGAATATAACAATGATAGTCATTGTTAAGTGTTTAATAATAAATTCGATAAATAATTTTGAATATTCCTATGTCTCGTTTTATTCTAGTCACAGTGTAAAATTATTGTATATTTGTCATAATAATTTATTCATTTATTTCGTTATTATTAAACGATTACTAATTTGTCAATTACATTACTTATTACTACAACTTACATTACTATTTTTTCTATATTTATTTAAAGGGACAAAGGTTCATTAAGTAAATTGCAAAACCAATGGAAAAATATTTGTGTATTATTATTGCATATATTTGTCATATAATAATTTATTAATTTATTTCATTTATAATTTAAAATATTATTTACTTTATTTAATATTACTTACTTTACTATTAATATATATTATTATTAATAATATAATAATAATATTATACAATATTATATATATTATTAATATTAATTATATTATTAATATGACGTATAATTATTTTTTTTTTCCCCCCGGGATTTGAACTAGGGAACATACGATTACTGGATGGAAAGTACTGGAATGGTGATTTGCCTCACTGAGCCATGCGAACTTTTTGATTATATTATTAATATATATATATATGTACAACTTGACACTTAATTTATATATGTTGTTATTAAACGATTTTAATTATCAATTACATTACTTATTAATACAACATACATTACTATTTAACCAATAGAAAAATATTTGTAAGATAGAATGATTTTATTTCTTATTATTTTGTTTTATTATTTTACGAACAAGGACACCTGCGATTCTTGAAACGTGCCAACGTGGTTGGTGGTAGACCAACGTAGCTTACTTTTTAACAAATAATAATAAAAATAAAAATAAAAAAAAATAAGTAASGAGAATATAAACGATAAAATAGAAGGAAACACGATGATGGCGATCGCGTGGCTTTGGCCTAACTAAGCAGCTGCTGTCACGGCTGGTGCTTCGAGCATGTGCTTCGCTCAGCGTTTGATATTTTCTACATCCTCGTACGATGTATTATGTGTTATAGTAAACTACATTGTAGGCTAATTTTTTCAACGTTACATACATTTTCTATTTAATAGGGGATCCAAGTTATTTGTCAAACAATTCCTTCCTTTTTTGCAATGTTTTTCTACTGGTTGCGTTCAGAGACGGGAACACTGTCAGGATTTGGTATTTGTAGCAATGTACTTTCAAGTTCCTAATGTTAATTAATAATGATAATAATAATAATGTTTATTTACCTGATTTTATTTTATTCAAATTTTTGTTACATCAATCGTAACATTTTTTTTTCTATAATTCAAATATATAGGTCACTGCTATTAACATCATCAAATATATTTTACAACGTGTCAGCATACATTGAAAAATATAATTAATGACGAATTGTTTGAATACACTGTGTATTTAGATAAAAAGATAATAGAAAGAAAAAACTAGATTAGATAATAGGTTTTTAAAGGATTATACTCTAACCATATTGCAAACTCATAGATCAGAGATATCATCTCAATTCCGTAATTGGTAGTTAGTTAAACAGGAACGTTTCCATTGATAGTTTTATTAGTTTTCTCAGTTGGAACAAGAATTTAATCGTAAATTGGTAAGTCCAGATTGATCAGAGTAATGGAAAACTCTTAACTAAGGGTAGAAACGAACAAAAAACAAAAAAGAAAACTCAAGAATGAGTTAATGGGTTGTAATATTGGTTCCCATTGGTTGGCAAAATACGATTGCTGTTAGTTTCTTTAGTGTGTTGGTATAGTTTATGTACTTGATACTACTATAAACTGGTGTGAGATAGAGATGGTGGTAAGTTGTTGGTGAGTGAGTTGGTGGTGAGTTGGTGATAGTGTAGCAACGTGTAATGGAGGAGGGCGCCTCACTCGGGAGGGTTGAGTTGCATAATGCAGAGAACATCGAGCGGCGGGTTGCAGGGCGTTGACTTTGTGCGGTAGTGCTCATTCCTTACACCTCATTCCCAACGACCTAACTTTTAACTTACTCTTTTAC
>NW_015149064.1:441708-490511 GCF_001465965.1 Polistes dominula | reverse complement strand
TTTTATTTTGTATTTTATATATATTTTATTAATTTATTATTTAATAATTTAGGATAGAAGTGTTTTAGGTATTAACATAGAGGGTTTAGTGTTTGCTAAATTTAGGGTGAGATTTTATTAAATTATTATTTAATAATTAAAAATCAAAATATTTTAGGTGTTAGCATCGAAGGTTTAGTGTTTCCATAGTTTATGATAAAATTGTATTTTGTATTATTTATATATTTTATTAAATCATTATTAAATAATTCGAAATATTTGTTAATAATGTTTTAAAGATATTTCTCATAGACGTTTTAGTTTTTCCTCTTGGTAAGAAGTTAATACCCCTTTTGTCTTTTGTAATCGTCGTAGTCGTAGTCGTCTAAGTGGAAGCACCGATAAAGGGCCCCTCGAGATATCTTCCCTCTCTCTTTTTCTCTCTCTATCTCTATCTCTATCTCTCTCTCATTAAGAAAGATCGAAAGGTGCAAAGTACGATGATGATACTGGTACTTTTCTGGTGTTGCAACTTTCACGACGGTATAATTTCAATTGATTTTGCGTCTTTTTGAAAAAAGACCCGAGTGTCTCTCGTCAACATGACGAATCTCAAAATTCAACGAGTGCATCCATCCTCGACAAGTAGCTAAAAAAAAGAAAGAGAGAGAAAGAGAAGAAGAAGAAGAAGAAGGGAAAAAGGGAAAGGGAAAAGGGAAGTGTCTGAGTCTGAGCTCGTCACAAGAGAGAAAAGAAAAAAGATCCTCTCTTCTCGTTGAGAGGATTCACTTTGAGAGGATCTAATGGAACAAGTAAATGGGTGGCTGAGGAGGAGAAGAAGGAGGAGAAAGGGTGAAGAATTCGAAAGAAATTGGATCGTTGACTGATTGGTATGAAAGTTGAACAAAAAAAAAAAAATAAAAAGGAAGAAGAAGAAGAAGACAAAAAATTCGAGTGTGAACGATCGTGGGTTTATATTTCGTTTATAATCACATATGTGGGTCGATTTATGTTTAAAGATATCTCTAAATGATCGTAGTCATTATTAAATCTCAAGTTCATTGTCACGTGTAATTAATAATATTAAAATTGATTTAATATATCAAAGTATAAATGATAAGGAATATTATTTGAAAGTCGTCGATAAAAAAAAAAATCTAATACGAATTGTACGATGCAATTATTCAATTACCATTGAAGTTATATGAAATTTAATATTGCATTTATTATAATATTAATTGTATTTATTATTATTAATAATGTATTGGTATATGTATGTATGTGTTATCAGGGAATTAAATGAGAACAAAATAATCGCGTGAAAAATATATTTAATTGATTTATATTATAGTATTTTGTTAAATTTGTTAAATTTATAAAATAATTTATTATAATTATAATATTATAATATATTAATATAAAATTATTATTTATTATTATATTATAAATTAAATTATATAGTAATATATAAAATTATATATTATTAAATTATTATAATATATTTTTTTTTATAATTATAAAATATATATTATAATTAATAATAATATATAAATAATATTATATATATATATATATATATTTATGTAATTATATATATTTATACTCTATGTTACTTTATATTACACTCGCAAGAAATATTACCGAAAATACACACGACTAACATATATTCGAATATAAATAAAGTAAATAAAATAAATAATATAGTTGACGTACAATAAATATTTGAACAAGTAAACATTGAATAGTGAAAAATGAGTTAGATATATGTATATACGTTTAAGAAATTTCGTTGAGTTCAGTGGCGCAATGCGGGGTGGCCAGACAACATGGCGCACCCCATCTTACCCTTCCAACACATACACACACACTAATATATATATATGTACATATACTATCGGGTTTAAGAAGACACGTGTGTACGTTTTAAGTGCACGTACGAATCGTAAGGTTACGTTACTTTACTCGTATGCTACTTTAGGTTAATTCCTTTGGGATTAGGTGTAAGTTACAACCTATCACTGTGTTTCTTCTTCTTCTTCTTTTTTTAAATGACTATAGTTTTATTTTAAAATCTAAAAATTGTGCATTTTTCTATTTTTTTTTTGTTTTTACTTCTGTTTTTCGAACTACTACTTTACAGAAGTTCTAAGCAAACTTCTCTTTTAAATTTAAAGTTTAAAAGAATAATTGTATGTTTTTCCAAGTGATTCCATTTTTGAAATCTCAACGATTAGGGTCAAAATTATTATGTTCTTTTTTTTTTTTTTTTATCTTCTCTCTTCACTGAGTTATTAGAATCTGTTTTATAGTTTTGTTTTTTTTTTCTAATTTTAAGTTCATCGAACCTTACAATAGAAATTTTCAATTTTAGTAATAAACATAATATAAATGTGCTTTTACAAGAGATCATTTTATTAATCCAAAAAAAAAAAAAAAAACTTAAGCTTTTCTTAATTCTTAGGTTTAACACAAAAATGAGAATCTTTGATAGTCGTCTCGTTTTTTTAGTTCATCGAATCCTACGTTTCAATTTCTATTTGCAATTTTATCTACAAATATTAAATGGAAAAAAAACAAACAAACAAACAAACAATAGAAACTTAAGACAATAATTATAAATTTATTGATTACATTTTCCAATACATATAAAAATATTTAAAATTATTCGTGCAAACTTTATTATGAAAATTTTCAAGTATAGTTCAACACCAAATTTCATTATATATTCGTACGTGAATTATTATTGAATAAAATTAGTAGATAAATTAGTAGATAATTTTGTAAATAAAACCAAAAATGGAACCTTTGCTAAGGTTCGTAATAGTATAGCTTGGTTTCTACCCTGGTGAATCGTCCATATACTCTGGAAGTATTGATCGAATGAGTCGTAGTCGATGATAGCACGTTTATCTGTTGGCCTAACTCGCTTATATTTCCTTCCAAATAAATTCAACTAAATTTTTATCCCCCACCCTCTACCCCCACCCCAACCTCCCTCCTTTTATCATCAACGATCATTCATAAATTTCATTGTTTAAAAACAAACATTATATTTTAAATATACATAAATGATAAACACTTTAAATTTGTCCTTTGCAAATCAAATCAATTGTTCCACTGTTTCAATTAATTAAAAAAATAAAATAAAATAAATACCCTTGTTGAATTATTAATTTTATTATTATTTTTATGATAATTAATATCATTAATAATATATAATATATATATATATAATTATATTATTATATTAGTATATTAAATATTTAATTCAAATTGAAACTTTAAATATGTGCTTTGAAAATTCAATCAACTGTACCAATTAATTGAAAAAATAAAATAAAATAAAATAAAAACCTTTATTAAATTATTAATTATTATTATATATATACGTTTTTCAAGGTTAACATTTCTATTTTTATATGTTGTTTTTTTGTTTATTTTTTATTAAATTTTTGTTTAGGTTTTGTGTAGAATTTATAAACTCGTTTTTCAAGTACGGTCAAAGATCATAGAAGAGAATTTGAAGGTGAATTTTCGAAAAGTTCGGAGAGGGTTGGATTATGGTGAAAGGAGGTGGGGGTGGTGGAAGAGTATATATGAGAAAAGGATATGATTGGGGGGAGGGGGGTGTTGTCTAAAAAGCGTTGATCTTCGCTAGTAGAAGATATATCGTTGTAGGATGGAAAGAAAATGAGGGAAGGACCGACCCCCTTTTTTTTTCTTTTTCTTTTTGCTTCTCTCTCTCTCTTTCTCTCTCTCTGTCTGTCTGTCTCTCTTTCTCTCTTATCGTGCGAGCCGTGAATTTATAACAGCTCGTTGCAATCGTTCTACGTTGAATAGAAGAAGCTTTTAAAGAGATCTAAGCTATTTTTTTTCTCCCCCCCCCTTTTGTAACTCTTCTTGTATCGTCATCCAACGTTTATCGCAGATCATTTTTTTTTGTTTTTTTTTTTATTTGGAATTTATCTATGGAAAATATGTTTTTTTTCTTTTTTCTTTTTTTTACGAGTGTGAGATTGTTAAAATATTTACAGGATTGTAAATTGAATTACWAGAATGTAATACAGAATTGTTTCGTTAAATTTTCATTAATTGTAAATCGATTCTACATTTAGAAATTTAATTTTTTATTATTAATATAATTTATTCATACCAAAGGTATTGTTTTTTAGTTTCTTTTTTTTTTTTTTAACGTAAAATTATTCTACAATTTATTTTTTTTATATTTCTAATATATTATATTTATAATTATATTATATAAATTATAGATTTATATAATATTTTATATTATATTATATTTATATATAAATTATTGCATTATTATATATTATTTTAATATATAAAAATGTAATTTTATAATATAAAATAATAATATATTAATTTTAATATATAATAATGTAATTGTATATTATAAAATAATAATATATTATTTTAATATATAATTTTAATTTAATATATAAAATAATAATATATTATTTTAATATATAATTTTAATTTAATATATAATTTTATTATATATTAATTTTAATATATAAAAATGTAATTTTATATTATAAAATAATAATATTATATTAATTTTGATATATAATAATGTAACTTAATAATATAAAACATTTAATATTTATAATTTAATCAATTAGAGAAGTAATTGACTGATATTAAATATTTCTAAAGATATCGTAGAACAATTTGTTAATCAATAATTATTGCAAATAATTAATTACAAACGTTGAATTATTAAAACGATGAATTATTACTTTTAACGAGAAAATCAGATATATAAATCGTTACGCGAGTAGTAAAGTTATTTTCGTTATCATTTTAGTTCGATACGATCGAATTAAAAAAAGAAGAAGAAGTAGAAGAAAAATCGACGAAGAAATGACAGGCCTACCAACACAACACAGCTCTATGAGCTTATTAAATAATCGAGAAGCTTACTTTGTCAATAATTGATTATCCGTTTCTTTAGTAAAAGAAAGAAAACGACTAAATCGAGCATCGTAGTCACAACTCGTCGTTGAAATCTGTTTGTAGAAATTGTAATGAAGAATTGGATTCATTGGTTCAATGTTTTATTTTTATTTTTATTTTTTTTTTTTGCAGTAATTTGTTAGCCTTGACATTAATCGATAATTCTTCGTCTATGTTTCCTTCTTTTTCTTTCTGTTTGAAAAAAAAAAAAAAAAAGGAACAGACTCGTATCGCGTGAGTATCGTCGATGAAACTTTGAAGGAATTTACCAAAAGGGACAAGTTACAAGTGAACACGAATAATAGTACTTTTATCTTAGTATAATATATATAGTAATGTACTAATTTTACGATTATATTCTTCATTCATGCCTTGGTTATATTTATCAAGAATTAAATCGAATTATAAATATATCAACGTTAAATAACAAATTTATTTACTACGATGCTACCATTTTATTTGACGTTGTTAAAAAGAAAATGAAAATACTCAATTGTACATTGTACATTAATATTAAATATTATATATTATAATAATAATAATAATAATAATAATAATAATAATAATATTATATTATATTAATTAATATTTATAATAATATAATAATATTTGTGTAAATATTATATATTAAATATACTATAATATTCCATATTATAATATTATTAATATTAATTATAACATTATACTATAATATTATATTATATATTATAATATTAATATATAATATTAATATATAATATTTATTTAATTATAAATTATATAACTATAAGTTAATATATAAATATTTATATAATTATAAATTATAATATTATAATATTATGTATCTATATATATATTACTAATAATGGTTCATAAGTAATATTTAATATTACTTTACTGTATCCTACTATTACTTTAATGTATTACAGATAGAAAACCATAAATAATACATTGTTATATTATATTAAATATTAATACTAATATTATAAATAATATCTAATATTAATCTATTACAAAAAAAAAAGAAAAAACTATAAATACACACATTATACATTAATATTAAATAAACTTAAACAAAACCAATCTACTAAATAATCGAACTATGATACACAAAATACTCTGTTAGTTCAACTTTAATCGTGTGCATTCGAACCGAAAGATAATCAACCTTCACCCTCGGTATTGGTAATATTGGTAGTATTGGTAGTGGTAGTGGAATAATAACAGCATACTTATCTAAAAGCCCTAATACGTTGAAATTCGCGTGTCGCCCCTTTTCCTTCCAAGAATCGGGCTAACGAACATACGGCGTTCCCGTAGGAATCCCTCCGAGTTATCCGCGAGGATAAGGTGGAAGAAATAAGGGTGAGGAAGTAAGTAAGGAAGGGCGTGTGTGCATTTGCCAGAAAAGCCAGGACTGCCAGTTTGGCACGCGTCGATGACAAAAAGGGACGAACAAAAGGCTGCCAAATGGTGAACCAATTGCTCATTATTGAGTTCTCTACAAAACGAGAAAAAGAAAGAAAGAGAAAGACATTGGTCTAAAGGGGGTAGCTCGGGGTGAGGAAAGTGTCACTGCCATTGGGATTTCACGGTCAGTTCTAAGGGAAAGACAAAATTATGTTTATGTATGTGTCTGCGTGTGTGTGTCTGTGTGTGTGTGTTTTTGAAGAGAAGAAAGACGAGCAAACCATAAAGAGAAAAATTTCGAATTGGTGGGGGGTGAAACACTGAAGGGACTCCGACGATTTCATCGAGGGGTGAGAATGAATCGCGCGAAAATATTTCTACCAATCCCCTTCCAAATCCCCAACCAACGTTTTATTCATTTTCTTTTTCCATCTTTTTCTCTTTCTCTTTCTCTTTTAAATCGAAATCAAACCGTCCAAGTACAAACCAAATCACGAAGTTTCAATAAGGGGTGAGAGTCGAATTAATCGGAAGTTAGTTATATATATATATATATATATATATATATATAGTAAAAGAGGGGTCGAGATCGTATTTTAAATCTCTGCCAAAAAGTTCGTTTGTTTTTCTCTTTCAAAGATATTTCAATGAAAAGGAATTAAAAAAAAGAAAATGAGAGAGAGAGAGAGGGAGGAAATTAAAATAATATTTTTCCAATGAAACATTTTTTTTTTTTTTTTTTTGGTTAAAAATATTCAACGTGAATATTTCTGTCAATATTTGAGCATTTTTTTTTGTAAATTAGGGGGAAATGTCTGAATTCAACCATCAATCTTGAAATCTTCGATCAAAGTGAAAATTCATGGAAGAGGGTAGTTGAGAAAAGAGAAGTAGAGTGGATTCTCTTTTATCGAAGTGGAAACTTCGAGAAAGTGCAATTCTCCTTCATTTACTTCGAACCCTCCTCCTCCTCCTCCCTCTACTCCTTCTCCACCCTTTATCACCACCCTTAAGAACCATCACCTATCTTTATATTTCTCTTTCTTTCTTTTTATCTCATTCCTTTAACTTTCATCGATCGATCGTCCGCACCCTTTTTTACCGGAAACTACTTTTGCACGGAGAACAAACGTTGATGGGTTCGCACATTATCCCTTTTTTCTTTTCTTTTCTTTTTTTTTTTTTTTAACCTTTTTCTGTCTCTCTTTCAGACACTTTCCGTCTTTGATGCATTCTTGATGGATCATTCGTAACATTTATCATAAAGAAATTCATTTACATGGATCATAGTATTTATATTAATTTATTTAAATATTTATTTTGAATGTTTACATTAAAATTAGGATCTTTTATTAAATAAGTAATTGAAAATATTGAAATTTGTAATATGACAAAATTGATATGCTATAAAAATTAATTAGTAATGTTAATAAAATAATATTAATGTTAAATTAAATTAATATTAATGCTAATAAAAAAAAATAAAAATGCTAATTGGTAATACAAGTTAATCTAAATTTTTGCAGTATATCTTTTACTAAATAAATAATTGAAAATATTGAAATTTGTAATATGAAAAAATTGATATGCTATAGAAATTAATTATTAATGCTAATAAAATAATATTAAATAAAATAAATTAAATTAATGCTAAATAAAATAAAATTAATTAAATTAATATTAATGCTAATAAAAAAATAAAAATGCTAATTGGTAATATAAGTTAATCCAAATTTTTGCAGTATATCTTTCATTAAATAAATAATAGAAAATATTAAAACTTGTAATATGAAAAATTGCAATGATCAAGTAAAAAAAAAATAAAAATGCTAATGTGTAAGTTAATAAAAAATTTGGCAATAACAAATTTAAATCGTTTGTAATAATAATAAGCCTTTAGGATTGATGTACGAAATTAGAATGAAAATTGATTCGGTAAAAGCTTTGTGTGTGTGTGAAGGTGTATATCGTTAAAGAAAGAAGGTTTTTAGTAGAATCCGTTTTCATCATAGTGTGGGGGGTAACCAACCCTTTTTTCCCCTCGACGGGAAACACTTTTACCTTTGAAAGCGTAATGGCAATAGGAGCTTTGTCTTTCGCGATAAGGGTCCCTTCGAGGGTTAATAAAAGTACCTTATAACTTTTTCTTTCTCCTTTGACGAATAGCTTCGAACAACTTTGCCGTAGGTTCGACAAATTTAATGTTACTTTTCCTTACTCAATCATTTTTCAATTTCTGATCTTTTAATCTATAAAATGAGTAAAAAAAAAAAAACAAACTATTAGTTCTGGATACATAATTTTTGTTTATAATTTTTTTTTTTTTTTTTAGTATTCGTCACAATAAAATAATATTTTTCTTAACTAAACTTCGATTTGTTTCTACAAGGAAAATAGAAAGTAAAACTTGTAACTATAACAAATAAAAATTGATAAAATTATTGTATTCTAACAAAATCAAAAGACTAAAATAATTTTAAATAATATATCCCTAAATATTTAAAATAAAAAAAATATATAAATCACTAAATAAAATACACTATCTTTTAAGTTAGATAAAAAAACAATTAAGTAAAAATTGAAAAATATATCACAATATAAAATAAAAGAAAAGAGAAATATTATATTATTACTCGACGAGAAAAAAAAAAAATCAAAACCACTTCCATATAATTTATCGATCATTCTACATAAAAGATACTAAAGAAGGGGAAACGTACGTACGACCTTGACTCCTTCTATGCTATTACACTTTATGCACGTGATACTTCGATAAAGAACTAACTACCATACAACCGATCTATTAATATATTCAAAAAGACAATGCATTGTTAACACTTTATTTATCATACTTCTTGTCACGTTGAAAAATTCTATCAACAATTCTATCAAAAAAAATATATTTATTCTCATATCTCTGACACAATTTCATAGGATTTCATTCATTCAAAAATTATAAAAAAAAAAAAAACAACAACAGCATGTGTGCAGATCACGTATGTTAGAAGTGAAACATTTTCAACATTCAAGTGAAACAGAAGGAGACGAATGCAGAATATCAGATGTTGGATAATTGTAGGCTTTATTTGTTATAATATTATTATTATTACTATATTGTTAACACATTCAACAATTATTTTACGTTTTATTAACATATAATACATAACATATTACACAGTAAGCAAGTTATCAATTTGAAGAAATGAAACGAGTTGCTTATGGTAACTAAACACCTTTCTGCGTGCACGAAATGAACGAACGCGTTCCGTGTCGTATTTTCACGACACTTATTCTGTCTCATTCTGTCGCAGGCTCAATCCTATATGTTTGTCTCTTTTTCTCTTCTTATTTAGTATGTTGGCCGTTTTATAGACGCCCGCCGCTCCGTTACATCGCCGCCGTTTACCGCTTCGTTACATCACCGCCTACCGCTCTGTTACATTTTTTCAAATCACACCCATTCTAAAGAAGTTTTCACTTAAAAAAAGAAATAGTACAAAAAGTGTTTCTTACTAAAAAAAAAGTTCACCTAAATAAATTATTATAAACAAATGAATATATACTTATAAAATAATTATTATATATTTGTTTCTTTCGAATATTTAAAGGAAGTAGTATTACAGTATTATAATCATACTTTGGAAAATATGAAACAATTTACCAATTACATAATTCAAGTCCAATCGCGATTAGAACGACGAACCCGAACGATAATCTCGATGGTGTATATATGTATATGTGTGTGTATGTGTGTGGCCTTTTGCCAGATAAAACAATTAGGTTTTTCGTCCAACAACGTACCAAACGTTCTTCTCTATTTTCATTTTATTATTATACCACCAAACATTAATTTTCTCTTTCAGTGTTTCACTTTTGGCAAACGTCTTTCTGAAAAGTTCAATGACATACAATTGTTACAGTATTTTTTTTTTCTTTTTCCAACACTGCCATTTGTCATTTAATTATTTTTTTTATTTTTATTCTCACTTCCTTATCGAACCCAATTCCAAACCATAAAGCAACAACAACCCCTATTTTTTGTCTCCATCTTCCAACTGAACATTTTCAACTTTTCTTTTTCAGTCAATGGGTAATTTCATCCAAGATGGCGTTATTATCCGGTGCTTTCTTTTTCCTTCTTATTTTTTTTTTTTTTCGTAATATTTTCTTTTCCGTTTCGTTTCATCTTTCTTTCTATCTCTTTTATATTTCTTAAGAAACCATCGTTGAACGAACCATCGTTGTGTACACACGAAGAAGAAGAAGAAGAAGACCATTGGCTTCGAYGTCGTCGGCGCCAGGACGTCGAGATTGTTGGCTGTCCGATCGAACGAGTTCTTCTTCTTTTTTTTTTCCTTTTTCTTTTTCTTTTTCCTTAAAACGTCCTCATTCTTACTCGTTCATGCTTACTCGTTCATGCTTACTCCTCGTCCTTATCCCTTTTCTCATTCTCATTAGTATAATGTACCCTCTAAGAAAATGGTCCCCATTTTTTTTTTCCTTTATAAGAAAATGAAAGATTGTCAATCAAAAAAGAGAGAAAGATAGAAATACTTTTTTTTTTTTGTTGCTGTTAGTTGCTTAACAATAAATTTACAATTTTATAAATATAAAAAGAAATCATATAATAATGTTTAATATTTGTTTAATATTTGTTTAATATTAAATGTGTTCTTACGTTATTTATAGATTTATTTTTAAATTATATTTTATATTATATAATTTTTATATTTTGCAATTTTTATATTTGGTAATTTTTATATTTTTTAATTTCTACATTTATTTTTAAATTATATTTAATATTTAAATTTAAAATATTTTAATTTAGTTCAATATATTTATTTTTAAATTATATTTAATTTAATATCAATACGAAGATATTTAATATAACAATTTACTATAATAAACATTTAACTTTGATAAAATTGTGAATACAACCAAAAACACAGAAATAACAATAATATATTCCAACAATAATCAATAAATTTTTTCACATAACAAATACAACAACAACAACAACAACAACAAAGACAAAGTTACTTCACTATGTGAATCCTAATGTAATTTGAATAATTTTTCAATATTGTAAATACGTCGTAAATATTCTCACGTATTACCCCCCCCCCCATTGAATAAATTTGCAGTACTTTATTAAATTGGTACGTGTTTTGTATTCGGTAACATTATCGTTATCATTGTTATCATTGTTACATACATTATATCGAAGTTTATTATTGAACAGAGATGTTCGTTCTATTCGCGAATTATTGCTAGTGACATTTTCAAATTTACGAGATTATATTATAGATAACAGTGTATGTGTCGTCGACAGGATTTGTAACGTGTGCAATGGCAAATACAACTAACAGCCAATTACGAGGCGTGCACCTGACGTATGTACTTGGATTATGGATTGCCACAATTCGTTAACGACGATTACATCGCGTCTGACCACGACGGACATTTCTACTTGTTACACACCTACATATACTTGCTACACACCTTTAACACATTTGTTTTCACTGTGTTTCAATGAGTATTTTTTTAAAATATTTTTATATTTGTTTCGATGGTAGATACATTGAAGAACCCTTATTACAATTTACAATAATTTATTTTATAACAAATTTATATTATATATACGTGTGTGTGGTGCACACCTTTTATTAACACCTTGGTTTTCAGTATTTTTCAACGAGTATTTTTTTTTTTTTTTATTAAATATTTCAACGATTTTTAAATTTGTTTCGATGATAGATTCATTGAACCCTTATTACAATTTACAATAATATATTTTATAACAAATTTATATTATATATAAATATACTTGCTGCACACCTTTTATTAACACCTTGGTTTTCAGTGTTTTTCAACGAGTATCTCTTTTTTTTTTTAATATTTTCAAATATTTTTAAATTTGTTTCGATGATAGATCCATTGAAGAACCCTTAATACAATTTACAATAATTCATATTTGTAGATAGGTATATTTGAAATTATCTTTGTGTTTGTTCGAACAACAAGTTTCTCAAGTTTGATCGATCGTTTGTCTTTCCATCAAAGGTTTATGTAAACCTCAGAACACTGTGTTTTTACTTAACTTCTTTTTTTTACTTATATTTCTTACTTACTTTTATCTCTATTATTATTATTATTATTTTCAAAGAACACGTTAATTTTGTAAAAATGACATTAAAAAAAAAAAAAGGTTTTCTTATAATTCTTCCAAACAAGATTGAAATAATTCTGAACACGTAGAAATGACTGTTATTTCGATCACGTTCCATTGAAAATAATTGCTTCCTTCTAACAGAAACGTAACATTTCAATTTCATTCTGTAACAGACGCATTACACAAATGCATTCGTCGACACGATTTTGGTAACGCGTCTGAAAGTCTGCGAACCAGAAACTTTCCCATCCCTTTACTACCCTCTACTTTTCTCCCTTTTTCAGTACTCGTAAATTGGAGTCGCGAAAATAGGTGGTTGTGGTTGTGCTGGTGTTGGTGTTGGTTCGTATTCTAAATTTTTGCACGCAAATCAGACTTCCCCCACTCAAAATTTCTTTTTCTTTACATAGCTTGTTTCGTTTCGTCATAAAACATTTTTCGAATAAATAGAATGGAGTTAATTAAAAATCGGTTAAACTCTTCTGGTTAATTTCGTAAAATCAATGAAAGAAGAAAGAAAAAGAAAATAAAAGGAAGGAAGGAAGGAAGGAAAGTAATTAAAGAAATTATGTAAATCCTGAAGATTTATTCTTAGTCCTTCGGTGAATAAATAATTTGGATCATTTACGCGTTTGGTTATCCGTATCGGTCAGCACTGTTATGGAAAATTCATTTGAAGATAAAAGGGAGTTCACTACGTTTGCATAATCCTATTATTAGTCATTTTGCGATGGTACAATGCACATCCTTGAATTTATTCGTTTATAAATAACCATTGGGTTTATAATTTATTTTTTCTTTTTTTGTTGCTTTTTTTAATCTCGTCGAATATGTGGGAAGGATTTGGAGACAATTTTTAAAGTGAAAGTACAAATCAATATAAAAAGACATGGAATGTGAATGTGTATATGTTAATATTTTTATGATAAATTATATAAACAAGTTTAAATAATTATTTTCAAAATATGGTAACAAGTGTTATAATGTCATAGATATATTAAAAAATATAATTTAATATTATATTATATTAAATTAAATATATTATATATTTTATTATAATATTTATTTATTATTATAATAAAAAATATTATATTAAAAATAATATTAAAATAAAATATAACAAATTAGAATATTTTTCATATATATATATATAATATAATCTAATATAATATTTCATTTAATTAAAAATTATAATTCAAATATCAATCAATAACAATATTACAAATACATACAACGACTTCGTATAACCACCAATCAAAAATTTATTTAATTATTAAAAAAAAAATCAATTACAAATTCTTCGTAAAAATATAAACAACAAGAGTTGTGTCAATTCGATCGACAAAGTTTATTCAATGCAAGCCCGTTGGTTTCTAACTTTAGGTTTAGGTTTAGAAAACACATCGTTAAATGGAACAACCGATCGATCATGAAAATCATTTCAGAGTGTATATAATGTAATAAATATTTAAATAAGAACAAATCCTACTTGTCAATTTTTCAAAAGGCTCGTTTTTGATTTGACGTAATACGATTAAATATATAATTATCAAAGAAAACGTACTCTTGAAGTATCGATTTTGTGTAATACTTCAAAAGAATGTTTCATTTTTAATAACTTTTACTTATTAATTATTATTTATTTCTCATACACACACACACACACACACACAGATATGTATATACATATGGGTGTTGAATCCTGGATAAAAGTGTAAATCAAACGTACACCTGTTTCAAGTCAATAGTATTGAAACGAAATGAAATATATGAGAACGTGATATAAAAAAAAAAAAAAATAAAAATAGAAGAAAACTTGTAGTTTAACCGTTTAACATTTTTATCAACAATTTATTGTTATTATAAAATTTTTTTTCTGTTTTATGTATCTTTCTTAACTAGTCCAGGATATGCGGGTCGATTTGATAGACGACACACGCAAACATTTACCATTCGTACATACCTATACACATGTATAATATCTATATATATGTGTGTGTGTGTGTGTGTAGGTTAGAACGAAGAACGAAGTACGCGAGTAAGACGGTTAAAATATTAAAATGTTAGCGACAGCCACGTGAGCAACGATAACGAGTTGAAACGATTTTACGATAATCGAATTTCTACGAGTAGGAGGAGGAGGAGGAGGAGGAAGAGGAAGAGGAGAGGACGTTTGGACTTCTCTCGAAGGTCTTTTTCAATCCCTCAATCAAGAAACGGAAAGGGAAAGAGAGAGAGAATACGACATTGTCATTAAGAATAGAACAAGATGGATTTAAATATCCGCAGTTAGTTCTAAGTTGAACCTGAACGATGTTCTTCTTCGTAGTATTTCATCATATTTAATTCCATTTAAAAAAAAAAAAATGTTTTTCCTTAAAAATAGTAATAATAATAATTATTATATAATTAATTATGATATATATATTAATTTTTTTAATTTAAAATATCAATAGGTTTCACCATAATTAATAGTTGATTCCAAGTTGAACCTTACAATGTTCTTCTTCGTGGTATCTCATCGTATTTAATTTTGTTTAAAGTACAAAAAATAATTATTTATTTTAACAATAGTAATAATAATAATTATTATTATTATATAATTGATAATATTATTAAATATATATATATATATTTTTTATTTTCATATGCTTTTACAATTTTGTAATTATCACCCAACTTTCAACTTTCGTCAAATTTTCCAATACTAATTTATTTTATCAAATTTTAATTAAAATTATATCATCCATATTTGTTTTCAACAAATAATTTATAATTACGTTTAAATGTTTAAACGTACCGTCCATAATTTCATTTTTATAATTCATTTCTATTAATTTCCTTTTTCTAAATGAAATACAAACGTATGAAATATTTGCACAAGTTCATTCGGACATTGAACTTTTGCGAGTTCGCACAGTTCGATCTATCAAACCAACCCTACGGAAATAAATATGTGTGAGGAGGAGGAGGAGTAGGAAGGAGAGAGGGGGGGTAAAATGACAAATAAGAAAAATCGTCTTCTCTTTGTCGCACTCTTTTATGGGGGGGGTGAGAGATCGATCGACACATGGGTGATACAAAAGCGTCGTGATTGAGGAAGGGATTAGGCTTTAAGGCGGCTCGGTGTGGCCTTTATGAGGCTGCAAAGGCGATTATCAAGCGGGGGTGGAGGTGAGGAGAGTAAAATGAGAATAAGGTGGATGGAGAGGATGGGAGGGGGGAGGGGTGGAAGGATGTTCTCGTTAGAGTCGGCCTTGTAGCCCGGCGCCACCCTCTAAGGGGTCTAAGGGGGTTGGTTTCTACCACCAGGTGGATAGCATTTTGATTTTATTTCTTTTTATCTTTTTTTTTATTATCTTTGATAGATTAAGTCAGAATGAGAGGAGAGGGGGGAATGGAATTGTTGAATAATTTTAGGATGTTTAATGATTGATAAATCAAATTTGTATTAAATAATATTTTTGT
The DNA here is from genome assembly GCF_001465965.1 of Polistes dominula. The sequence continues at coordinate 474,529 of NW_015149064.1, read as the reverse complement.
TATTGTGGTTCTTTTGTTTTGTTTGTGTGTGTGTGTGTATGAATTTTACCTGCATTTGATTTCTAAATACTTTTATTTTATTTTTAAATATAAAATATATTGCTATTAATTATAATATTTTAATAAAAAAAAAAAAAAAATAAACTATTGCTATATTATATATATATAATATTATTATATTGTGAATAAAATATTTTTAATATTATAATATTAGAATATATATTATATATTAAAATGTTAGATTATATATATATATATATATATATATTTTTATATTATTTAATTATTAAAATATTATAATATAAATATTTTATAAAATATTTAAATTATTACACCTAGAAGATTATTATTTTTTTTTTTTTAAACTTATCACACTTTATAGAAAAATATACACCGAGTATTATTATCGAAAAACGTTTAACGAAAAGAAAAAGAAATAGAAAACCAAGGAAAAAAGACTGGAACATCAGATACATATGTATATAGATAAATTTTTTTTTCTTTTTAGGATAAAAATCAGCACATTTTATCATCGATCCTCTTATCACAGATAGGAAACACTATCCGTCGGAAAAAGAGGAGACACTCGGAAAGTCTCGTTAATTATCGCCTAGCATGTTGTCGAGTTGTGTGTCGAGTGCTTTGTAGTAGTAGTAACGCTCGGGAAAGTCATCGACCAAGTGTCCCTCTCTCTCTCTCTCTCTCTTTCTCTCGTGGTTGCCTCGACCTTGACCCTTTGATGATCGAACGAGGGTCGTACGCGAGTAAGCGAGCTAGCAAGCAAGCAACCRATTGTTTCTGCCAGGTGCTCTAAATTCTCTTCGATAGATTATATTACAGATAGTAAATAATATTCAAATAGGTTAATACAAAATAAATAAATAAATAGATAATAGACAGAATAAAAAAAGAAAAAGAAGATATTTCCGGTTGATACGAGTATGTCTCGTATTCCTTCCTAACATTCGAGAAATTTGATCTATGGGTTAACGTAAGAGGGTCGTCTCGTATTCGTTCGATATTTTCTCTCTCTCTCTCTCTCTCTATCTATCTATCTATCTTTCTCTTTCTTATTGTATTTTGCATTGGAAGAACCTAGAAGGACTAGTAGCGTGCGAGAACTGACTTCCTTTCGAATTATCGACTTGCCTCTACCTACCTTAGGTTGCTAGCAAGCAATAAGTAAACTCCTTATTTTCCATTAGACTTTCGTGGAATACAAATCGTTGACTTTTCTTACATTTTCTTTTTTTTCAACGATTGTAGTCATAGATAAGAATGTTGTATTGAATCCCATCTCTCTTTCTCTCTCACACTTTCATTCCCTTTGACAGTATTTTCTTAGCTAAAGTTCATCGACCACTTTGCACGAACGTACAAATCTAACAAATTCTTACATCACACATGGTTCATTCATGTATATGTATATTATTATTATTTTTTGAGACAAATTATTCTGTCTGATGATTAACCACAAATACGAATCAACCAACCCTTAACCCTTTTAATCATGAAACAAAATGACAAATAATATAATACACATATTGGTTATTAGTCAGCGCACAGGTTTACTCGTCACATGTCTGAGGTAATTCATCAAAGTGTAGTTGAACGTCTACCAAGTAGAAGTCGAATCTTTAGAAAGGGAATCTCTAGGGACACTACCCTTATATTCCTTTTCTTTCATTTGCCTTTTTTTTGTCTCTTTCTTTCTTTCTTGTCCATACGAAGAACCAGCAGCCGGACTACGTTGAATGCGTACGTGCGTGCGTGCGAGCAAGCAAGCAAGCAAGCAAGAAACAGCCCTGCGGTGGTCACGAGAGGAGGGTGGCCTGGGCTCGAGGGGGTATTCTGTGGAGGGCTGACCAAAGGGAGGGAGGTGTACAGGGCAGGGGGGTGGAAGGTGTCGATCGATGAGTCGTACACACCACGAGGACGGTGGTTTCCTCGTTGGACACACACAGCTTGACCGTCGCGTGCTATCGATCGACCCTCCTCTATCCGCCCTTCTCACCCTTCTCATCCCTTACTCTCTCTTACTCTTTCTTCTTCTTTTTCTTCTTCTTCTTCTTCTTCTTTTCTTTCCTATTTTTCTCTTTTTTCCTCGTACTTACGCGTTCGTTGAATGAAAGACCGAGTACTCGATTTTCTTCGGGGTCTGTTGTAAACGAACGTACGTTTCCATTTTTAGAACACATAGTATTTCATTTCGCATAGTTTTGATGTTACTTATAATATGTTCGTTTTTGTTTTATTTAATGCTAGTTATAATTGTGTAAATAATCTTACGTGTGGTATTTGAAATAATTTAGGATTATCTGACATGAGTGATAACACGATATGATATTCTATTTGTAATTTATTTGGTATGTTATTTTAAATCTTATAGTATATGGTAATTATTTAAAAAAATATATTGTTCTTTATTTTTTATTATGCTAACAATAATTGCGTAAATAATCTTAAACGTGGTATTTAAATTAATAATTTATGATTATCTAGATGAGTTTGTTTGTAGATTAATTTTTTTTTATTTTAAATCGTATAGTATCTGGTAATTGTTTAAAAAAAAAAACGTGTTAAAATGAGTTCTAAGTGACGAATCAGATAAATAAATTTATTTAAAGTTAAAGTGAGAGAGTATTGATTTGAATCGTTTTAATTTGAAATGATTATTTGTTTCGTTTGAATAGGTTGAATTTGGAATGAACGATTTGTGAACATATTCGTAGGATATCATTTGGAAACGCATTTAAGCTCAATTCGAATCGGCTTTTCGATCCTATCCCAAAAGCTCTTTCGCGTGATTGCACGAACAGCTTAATTGCCATTCCGTGAAAGTAATTTGAATCTTTCGGTAATACGTTGATATCGCGAATATAGGAATCCATAGGTTGTGGATTTGAATTTATGATGGTGGTGGTACATATTTAATACCATCCAATAGAAATTTGTTGACTGATAATTTCTGAATTCCATATGAAAGCAACCACCCCACTTTGAAATATGTTGCGTATAGATAGCTGGATTATATATATATATATATATATATGTATACTAGGGGTAGGGGGTTGGGGTATGAAATCAAGCTTACAAATCCGCTTTGGGAATACTCCATTTAAAACGAATGAGATAGAATGAGAGAACTACACAGAAGCTTCACGGAAACTCCATATTTCATCGTCGAACTTTTAATTAATCGAATAATAAAAGTTCGGGGTATGAGACCCCAGCTTTAATGTCGCGCTACCAACAAATCCACCACCACCATCAATACAATTATGAATTATTTTTTCAAAATTCCCGCGTGAATTTGATCAATTAAAACTTATCGTATATCCTATAATTGAGTTTGTTGGTATCGTTTCACATATCCTTTCGAAATTGTTTCTCCATGATGGTGTTTCAGTAAGGACTTCAAACAAATATTCGAATATACGAACTTTGTGCTTCATTTGCAAATATATATTATTATTATTATTATTATTATTATTTAGAGAAAATATTTGATACATTTAATATTAATGTTAAAAGATCAAAGGGTAAGAAAATAATTCATGAGTAATATGAATGAATATGACGAATGAAATATTTAATTATTATGCGATAATAACAAGGGATTGATAATAAATTTTTGATCAAAGTGTGTGTGTGTGTGTGTGTGTGTGTGTGTAATTTTTATTATTTTTAGATAAAAATATTTCGAGAATAAATTACAGTTGTGTTTTTATTACGTCAAAGCTCGTAACTTAATTCAACTCAATATACAATTAATATATATAGTATTTATAATTATAATATAATATAATAATTATAATTTAAATAATTTAATTTAATTAAATGTTAATATTAATTTACAATATTCTACAATGAATTTATTTACAAAAGTATATATCGTTTAATCATTTATTATATTACTTAAATTATTTATTTTTTCATTGACAACGTTTGATATTACTTGGTTGGTTTTATCAAAGTTCCAAATCAATTTTCTACACACACGATTAATATTTGAATAAAAATAAGATTGAGAGACTTGTAAAACTTGATTAAACTCGTAACTATTTCAATCATTTTGGTTTTCTTCTTCCATTTTTTTTTTTTTTTTTTATCGAACAAACATCGTTACTATTAAAAGAACGACCAATTATTTTGTTCCGTTAAATGTTACGTGCCCTACGTTTGTGTTACGTGTCTATTCGTGATAACACGTGAAAAAATGTATAATACTTGATACACACTTGCTTGTTATATTACTTTCGTTACCATTTTCGTACTACTTCAATTTTATAACACACTATCTATCGTGCGTGTGACATAAACATAAATGTTTATTTCCTTTCGTTTTATCGTTCCTTCTTCTTCTTCTTCTTCTTCTTTATATTTGATTTTATTTTTTTCTCTTCCCTTGTTGTTGTTTTTCCAGTTTTTTTTCATTCCACATTGAAATATTTCTTTACATTTGTCGCGTGTTTTTTTCATCCTCGTGTATACACGGTATAATAATCTATTTGAAGAAATGAATTATTAGATGGTTGGTGACGTTTTTTTTATAAATTCATAAATATATCTTAAATTCTCTACTGTATAAATATTTTTCTAAAAAAAAAAAAAAAAAAGAAAACAACTATCCAAACCACCTCCTAATGTAATCAATTCTATCATAGTTAGTCACACTAATTTCAATCGTCAAACATCACAAATGTAACTAACTTCNTTGTCGCGTGTTTTTTTCATCCTCGTGTATACACGGTATAATAATCTATTTGAAGAAATGAATTATTAGATGGTTGGTGACGTTTTTTTTATAAAAAAAAAAAAAAGATACTTCTCTAAATCTCGAAACGATAATTGTCTTCATTTTTATAAAAGAAAAAAACGAAACAACTATCCAAACCACCTCCTAATGTAATCAATTCTATCATAGTTAGTCACACTAATTTCAATCGTCAAACATCACAAATGTAACTAACTTCTCTAGTAAATTTACTATTCGATTACAATTTGATTTCTGGTCATGTTTCGAAGAGAGACAGATAGAAGAAGGATGGGAAGAAATGGTTTGCTGTTTGACATACGGTCAAAAAGTTGTTGAGTTTCTGTCACGGGGAATGGGATGGTGGGGAGTGTGGATGAAGGTTTGATATAAAATTTCATTTCCAGCGAGATCCATCGAATCCCCTCCTCCCTCCTCCCTCCCTCCCTTCTCGTCTATCGTTCGTATGAACGATATTTGCTGTTAACAGAGAAAAGGATAAAAAATGTTAGAAAAGATGGCACGTGTTACGAGCATCTCTCTCTCTCTTTCTCTCTCTCTCTCTCTCTCTCTCTCTCTCTTTTATGAATTCGACGATAACGCCACGTTACGGTTCGATAGAAAGCGTCGCGACGCCCGGCAGTCTGCCACCCGTTCTGTTCCGTCCTGTTTTGGTCCCACGCACACACATACACATATATATACACATTTATATTCTTACACGAAACACGCATTTTCATCCACGATAAGATCGTGCGTCTGCGTCTTCTTCTTCTTCTTCTTATTCTTATTCTACTTTGACTTTTTGGTTCTCTTATTAGATAGAGAATGTTAGTGTACACGTGTAGACACGTGTGTATTAGTATACGGCACCCATTGGCGCCGGATTTTAAGAATAACCTTTTAAGAGTCTTATTGATTTGTTTTTTTCTTATCCTTTTATAAAACTATGCTTGGTTGAATATCAAATTTAAACAATTTGTTTTTATAAACTTAGACAAAAATTTATATTGGTGTGGAACAAATTTGTTTCTTATTTTTTTAAACTATTTAGAATTTTGATTATTTTTCAGAATTCATAAATATTTTTTTTTTTTTTTTTTTTATTAAAAATAGGTGATTTTAATTTAAGGAATTTGAATGATTGTGTAAAATTTTATATATATATATATACCATTTTTAAATATTACAGATTATATATTATATATAATATAATTAAATATTATTAAATTAATAATATATTAAATGTATAATATTATTTATTATATTAATTACAGATATTATATATTATAGTTATTATTATTATTATTATTATTATTATTATTATTATTATTAAAATTATAGATATTATTATTTTTAATTTTATAAATTACAGATAATAATATTTATTATATTATATAATTAAATATTATTAAATTAATAATATATTAAATACTATATATATTAATATATTATAATTATATAATTAATTACAGATATTATATAATATTTATTATAATTATTATTACCTTAATTTAGATAGAAATTTAGAAAAATTAATTATTATTCCAATTTGATTAACTTTATAGATATATTTATACGAAATATTCTATATATCTATATATATATATATATATTCGTATAAGTTAAAGTATTTCTCATAAATAAAATTGATACGCTTATGGGGAAGAGATAAAGGAAAAGTGGATTAGACTTATACAAAGGGAAAGTGAGAAGTTTCTTAGGTATGCGTTGGCAAAAGTGATCTGAGTTGTCCTACGTGAGTTAGTTGATGACGCCATTAATTTGCTGGACGATTTGGTCCGATTAGTGACGGCAAAAGTTTCTCGAGACTAATTTGAAGGCAAGAGATAAAGATAAAGAGAGAGAGAGAGAGAGAGAGAGAGAAAGTGAAAAGGGATGCTTTTCATGAAGTAAATGCAAGACGATGAAAGCAGAAGGAAGGAACTTTCAGTGGCTTCCCTTTGAACGGTGACGTAATTTGCAAGAAGGCAGCCACTCCTCGCGAATCCTTTACGTCGCTTTTACAAATCGACACCCCCGCTCCCCCGCCCTTTTCTTCTTTCATCCCCCTTTCACCCCTTTTAAATGGCCCATCGCGAATGGCTTCTCCCCTTTTTTTTTTCAACAATTCAACGTTTTATGTCAATGTTACGATGTTTTATGTAATTTCACGATATTAAATATATTAATGTATGCTAATAATACAAAAAGATGATTATTTGTTTGTTCTTTTATTTATTTGTTTATCGAATTATTAAATCGAAATAAAATTTATTAATTTATTTATAAAATCAACTGGAATATTTGTTTTTATTACTTAATTGATCAAAACTTATATCAAAGTTACAATTTTCTTTTCATATTATAATACGTTTATCTCTTTCTCTCTTTTCTTAGATTTTTTTTTTTTTATAAATTCTATTTTGTTTGTCGAAATTTTTAACAAAAAAATTTAATAATTTATTTATAAAATCAACTAGAATATTTTTTGTCTTTTTTCCTATCACTTATATCAAAGTTACAATTTTCTTCTTATATTATAAAACCTTTTTCTCTCTCTCTCTCTCTCTTCTTATGTATTTCATTTTACTATTTAAAATATAATTAGTCGAAATATTTATACATGCAAAATAAATAAGAGTAACAATTTCTTAAAAATAAAAAAAAAAAATAAAAAGACCAGATGTGTAAAAGATTACACGGGATTTACGTGAAGATACACATTTGTTTCGTTTTTAAAGGGTTATATACAACTTGAAATTCTTTTCGTATGACAAAAAGTTGACTTCTCAGGTTTGAGACATTTACAGTCACCGAATAGGATTTATATATAATGTGCCATAACGTAATATATAATAGAAAGCATTTCAAGCGATAGGAATTACCTTTTATGGCCGTCAAGTCGTAATATTTCGAGTTATGAAAGCCAATGTGCAATTCTCCAATAATGTATGTATGTATGTATGTTATGCGCATAAGTACATACTCATATATATATATATATATATACATACATTCCTATATCTCATCGTCTTTATTGTATTATATAAAATGAAATAAGAAAAGAATATCTTGCAAAGGGGAAAAAGATTTTCCAATTGAAATGCGAGATTTCAAATTATTAACATTATTATTATTATTATTATTATGTAACATGGTCTGTTATTTCGTGTATTTTCGTTCGAAATGGGATTTTTCTTGTAGAAAAATAAAACGAAAGGAAAATAAAACAGGAAGACAAACATACAAACGTTCCAAAGCTTTTTTCTTTGTTTGTTTGTTTGTTTGTTTTTTTTTTTTTTCTTTTTTACGAGAAAACCATTGAACTATCGATCAATGAACTTTGACATTTTTATCCCACAAATAATATTTTTATATAATTAATATAATTTATTGACGATGTGATTAATTATTTGACTTCAAACTTATTAATCAATAATTTTGACGATGACAATTAAAAGAAGAAGAAGAAGAAGAAGTAGAAAAATATTTCGAAGTAATAAAAGTTCGTGTAGATTTGTTAGAGATCGTTAAGAATTTCTAAAGGGTGATAGTAAGTTCTTTTAAAACTCGCGTGTCCTCGACAAAGTTCACTACAAAGGGAAAGATTTATGCTAGTCGTATATATGACCCTTCTTCTTCTTCTTCTTCTTCTTCTTCTTCTTCTTCTTATCCCTTAAGACTATTGTTCTTCCGGTGGTGAACATTCCTTATCATATTATACTCAAAAGGACAAAATTTTTCTACTGAATTTTTATGTTTCTTTATCATAAATTCTTGTGTCACTTGACAAATATTTATTTGTTACAAAATAACATGCCTATGATTTTTATCTTTTATTTTATAGAACAAACATATTCCAATTTATTATTTACCTAAGATAAAAATATTTAAATTGTACAATAATTAATATATTTAAATTGTACAATTAAATATAGCTCACAAAAACAATTTTAATTTTAATTTTCCAATTTATTATTTACTTTAGAAATAATATATTTAAATTGTACAATAATTAATATACCTAATTTCCAATTTATTATCTTCGTTAGAAAAAATATTTAAATCGTACAATAATTAAAATATTAAAGTGTCAAATTAAATATAACCAAAAAAAAAAACAATTTAAATTTTAATTTTCCAATTTATATATTATTTACTTTAGAAAAAAAAATATTTAAATTGTACAATAATTAAAATATTAAATTGTCAAATTAAATATAACGCAAAAAAAAAACAATTTTAATTTCAATTTTCCAATTAATTATTTTCCTTAGAAAAATATTTCTAAATGTTACAATAATTAAATAATAAATCCTAAAATTAAATACCCCACTAACCAACAATTTCAATTTGAATTATTTCAATTATACCAAACGTTATTGCATAACAACAACAACAACAACAACAACAAAATTAATAATTAATTTATTTTTATAGTGTCCGGTACGTCGAACAAAAAAGAGGAAGAAGCGACGGTGTCCTCGGTGGGTGTCACGGAAGAAAATGGTGTCCTAGGAATGACAAGGCCCAAACCAGGAAACGATCCTGGTGGAGGTATAGACTTATTAGCAGCCCTGCAGCTGCACAATACTACGCTGCAGGGTGTCACGCAGGTACAGGGACTATTTAAACTGAGGGCAGCTTATTATCTTCAGGGTGAGTAACCATCAAAAAAACCCATCGCGTGTTATATCCATTATTAAAAGGACACCGATTAATCTCCACTCGTGCGTTAATCCTTCCTCCTTCATTCGTGCAGAAAAATTTCATGTTACTTTTTTTTCTTCTCTTTTTTTTTTTTTTTTTATCCTGAACAGTTGTCACAACCCTCATATATTTCGATAATACCACTCAAGATTTTTTCATATAGAAAATACTTCCCTCTTTTTTACAGTGAGTGTAAAAAGTATTCGTACATCGATCAATTTGAAATGAAATCTTGTGAAATTGTAATTTGATTGATAATTGTGATCAGTGTACGAATACTTTTTACACTCACTGTATATCGATCATCCCTAATAACACAAAATATTGAAAAATATTTAATACATGTTTATTTAATATATAACAATTATATAATAAATAATATTATAAGTAAGTAAGTAATAATATATATATATAAATTACGTGTCACGTTGTTTGTCCGCAATGGACTCCTAAATTACTGAACCGATTTTAATCAAATTTTGCACACTGTATGCAGTTTTATCCAATTTGAAAGATAGGATAATTTATATTTCAACTTATAATCGCAATATTATTTTATTGCCAATGATTTCTTTATTAACAATATAATATAAAATATAAAAATAATATTTTTCAATAATATAATATAATATAAAATTCAATGTCATTTTTAATATTAAATACACATGTATTCAATATTTTACAGTATTTTGTGCTACTAGGGATGTTATTACGAGATTCAATTTTGTTTTAGAAAATATTTCAAAACCACTTGGAAATGAATTATCTTATTTTCTCGATTCTATTGTTTTCCATTAATATCACTGAAAATAATCAACCATAGAGAAAAGAGGGTGTGATGATTTTGATTTATATTTACAGCAATAATAATATTTTTTCTCTCACACTTACATTCTTTATCTGTTCTTTTACACTTGTGTTAGGATATATAAATCTCTTAGAATATAATTTATCGAAGCACACCCTTCTGCTATTAAGTTCAGGGATGTGTCAGTACAGCGTAACGAATTTTAAGTAGAAATAATACCATTCTATCTTACTTACTCTCTTTTGAGAATAAGGGAGAAGGTAGAAAAGATAGAAGGGTTCCAAATACCAGCTTAATTTGCATACCGCAAAAGCCATTCCTCGGGTTAACTGGGATCTTTCCCCATTTATATTTTATCTCATAGTAATTAATATCTACAAAAGTATACGATAGGATGATTACTTTTCCTAAATTACAACCACCCCCTTTTCTTCTACATATTTTTCATTGGACATATTTATTACGTTCAAATTGATTCAAATATATATTTCATTTCTTGTTTAAATAGACAAAATCTGGTTTAATTATTTCTTTTTTTTTTTTTTTTTAATGATTTTATCGATCATATTCATTTCAACATACATACCTGTACACATATATATATACACACACGTGCAAATATAAATTAACCCTTTGAGCGCGGAATACTTTTAACTGAAATATTTTGTAGCAATGAAATAATTTATTGTTAATTAATTAGATTTATATTTTATTATATTAAATTAATATTATTTATATTTAAATTTATAAGAGAAAATTTGTGTATATTAAAATTAATAATAGGTAATATATTAAATTATATTATATAATATAATATTATAGTATTTAATTAATAATATAATATATTATATAATATTTGTATTATAATATAGTAGTTTAAATTTAATATAGTATTTAATATAATAATACAATATATTATAATATATATTTATAATAAATATAAATATAATTAACAAATTAATAATTAATATAAGAGTATTAAAAATATAATTAATTTACAATTATATTTTTATAATTAAATTACAAAATTTAAATATAAAATTTATTATTAATTAAATTCTAATAATAAATTATATTTATAAATTAAAATTTTTATTTCTACATTATATATATTTTACGTTATATAATATTAACAAACACGTATATGCAATGATAGACCACTCATGTAATTTTTACCAAACGCATATATGCGTCTAGAGCACTCTAATGGTTAATTTATAGCAAATTGAGAAAGTAATTCAAATGAATATGAATTTCTATTAAAGTTGAGTTGAATGTTTATCAAACAAAGTAACTTTGGGTTAAATGCTTTTCCCTTTTTTTCTTCTTTTCTTCCTTTTTGTTTCATGAACATTCAGCACTAGGTATAATAATGATCACGTAAACCTTTTCTAACTTTTCTCGTTAAATCGATATTGAGAAAGGTCAGTTTATAAAGAACTTTTTGACGTCTCGTTGCTTGGAGGCCATCAGACTGATAACTATGAGTAACAAAAGTGCATATATGCATGTGTGTGTAGTGTATGTGTTTATATAATATTGTAAATCATAGGGAGTATGTAAATCAAAAGGGTTATTAACCTTTCAAGCTAACTTATAAACATATAAAACACAATATTGATTTTTCACATGCACAGTTTTCAGAATAATTTGCAATTGAATTAAATTTTATTGGGTGTACGAGCCTCCTTTTTCTTTTTTTTTTCTTTTCATATTCATCTCGTTCATCTTTTTCTTCTTTTCATATTCATCTTTTTCATCTTTTTTTAATTCTTATTTTTATTGGAAAAAGTAGTAGAAACCAACAATACCGACATTTCAAAAGGTTCAGTGCAACGTCCTCGAAAAATCAAAGAGTAGAATCCTAGAACTCATTTTAAGGTATGATGTATCGTATTTGTATGGAGAAAAAAAAAGAGGGTCTAAAGAAATTTCTATATTACGTTTTCGGGATCAAACCTTATTATTATCCCTTTTTCAACAAAAATTTATCCTATCATCCCCCAAACCAACAAAAATTGATTACTTTTTCAATACCTTTTTCACTTTCGTACAACATTTGTCTCACAAGTAAATAAATAAATAAATAAATGAATTAAGTGTTTCATTCATCAACAGTTAAAGTAAACCAAACAAAATTTCCTTTGATAATCTTTTTTTATAACTTTCATTTTGTTCTTTCTTTCTTTCTTTCTTTCTTTAAAAGCAAGCACGTACTTCTAACTTTGTGAATAATTAATGGTTAGACTTTTGTTTGTACAAAATTTACATTTTACTTTGAACAAATGCTCATTTTCTTTTTCTTTACTTATCCCAAGTACCATCATGGTACTACCAGTCTTTTACTAAATAAATAAATGAAAAGTGAGAAAATATGATAAAGAAATAGAAACCAAGTTGAAATTTCGTTTACAGAGTAGAAAACTTAATGGATGGCATATCAGAACAATTCGATTAACTTGACGTTAGGGGTCACGAACAAAAAGAAAAAAAGAAAGAGAGAGAGAGAGAGAGAACTGTCCGTCTCTCACTTTCCAAATAAAATTTCGTTAGGGGTATTTAATGGGAGAAAATGGATGAGAAAAATGGAAAGAGAAAGAGGAGAACACAATTTTACTCGTCTGGGGGCCCACACATCTCGTCCTGTGTCAATTTGCTGGAGCTTAACACCAAAATCCCGTTTTTCTCGTGGAAATAAAAGGGATGAAGGTTTTTGGTATACGAAGGGGGGAGCAGAGTGAAGGGAAGATTGCTTTTCACTAGTAGTGTACAAGAAGAAAGAGAAGGACAGATATAAACGAAAATTCTTCCCTTTTTCCTTTTTTTCTTCAAAGGGACAGAGACACGTGTCAAAGTTTTCCCAACGTAAAAAGCGGGGGGTGAGGTGGGGGGAGGGTTGGGGTGGAGAATAAGATTTTCACTGACTGAGAATTAGAGAAAGAAAATAGAAAAGGAGAGAGAGATAGAGGATTGGGATTGTAAGGGTGGAAAAAGTAAAAGTAGAATAATAAGGTGTGCGTATTATTATCTGTTGGTTTTGAGGGTTCCCCCAAAAGCTGGGAGAGCATCAATTCGTGAGGTAGCAGCAGCCCTTTTGTATTATTACATAGAAACGGGGAAAAATGGGTTTTCTGATCTCGTTTGATCGTCCATGAGACAGACAACTGTTGTTGTTTTCCTTTGATACTTTTCTCTCTTTTTCTATCTTTTTTTTTTTTTCTTTATTTTCTTCTATAAGATCGATATCCTAGGTATTCTTTTTCTCGAACAATAGCCTTCTTACCATCGATGGTGTGTTTACAATTGAAAAATATCTGAAGAAAAGTAAAGGAGCCTGTTCAAACTTTCTCCCCTGTTCCAGAGTTTGTTGCAACTAAAAAGATTTCTTTTACGATATGAAAGAAAAGATAAGATTTATTTGTGGTTATTTATTCGATAGGTTATGTTAATTGTGAAAAAAAAAGTAATTAAGTTATTAAGTTAATAAGTTATTATTACAATTTAATAGTAGCACTTTTTTTTTGTAATTAATTATACAAATTGTCTTTACACTTCATTAATTGAGTATTATATTAATTATATTAATAAATAGTAATATAGTAATATAATTATATTATAGTAAATATAATAATATTATTTAGTAATATTTTAATTTTATAATTATTTATAGTAATATAATAATATTATAGTAAAAATATACTTATTGTATTATTTATTATATTATTATATTTAATTAATTATAATAATATTAATTATATAATAATTATTAAATTATATTTAATAATTACTACATTATTATATTTATCATATTATATTATTATTATGCGTATTATTGTTAATATATATATATATTATAGTAAAAAAGTATTATAGTAATTATATTAATTAATTAATTAATTAATTAATTAATTAATTAATTAAGTGTAAAGAAAAACAAGCATAATAATAAGAAGAAGAAGAAGAAATTTGAATACTTGATGAATGAAATTGAGAAAGGAAACGCAGCATGAGTGCCAATTCAAGCGTAACGATTATGTTTCGAGACCGAGTATGAGAGAATAGAAAGAAAAAGTGAGGAAAAAAAAAGAATTAGGGATATATATATACCCTTTTTTTTTTTTTTACACCACCCTTCTTTTTCATTCTCTTAATTCTCTAACACCCTATATAACATGGCAGTATTTCGTATTAAATTATAATTAAGTGTGGAGAGTAAGGTAATTACTTGATCTGGTTCGTGCCTGACCAGGCATGTTCTGTTCCGTTCTTTCCTTCGTTCCTTCCTTCCTTCGTTATAGTCCCTTTAAGGGTTGTAAAGAGTATGGAAGTAAACAAGGCCCTTCGTAAGGAATCGACGCTTTATTACCGAGCAAGGTGTAATGTTACTTTATGCGTACCGTCGGTGCATCTGAAACACGAGCACGTTAGCTTTTCGATACGAGAGAAGCCTGTGTTGGCTTGTCCACCTTTCTTTTTCCCTATCCTCCATCTTTTTTATTTTTTTTTTTTTATTATTATTATTATTTCTACTTATAAGTAACTATGTGTGTAAAATATTAGAATCAGTTTGAATATAAATTATTATAAAGGTTCATCATTACTTTAACAAATCTAACAAGTATTTATATAAAGAATGTTGCATAAATTTATATTTCAAACAAAATATTAATATCCCTAACCCTTGAAAAAATACCTTATTAAAGATACACACACACACGCACACACAAATTAATTTTTATTAAATTAATCAAAAATATATTATTTTCTATAAGATACATCTTCAAATAACGAAGATACTAATTTAACACCCTACGAACAAGTGTTTATATACAATTTTGTCACAGACTGTATTTACATGTCTTTGCGTAGGTGGATATACACGTGTCTACCCTTTCCTTCTCTCTCTTTCTTTTTTACTTATTATTTTTGTTCTCTTTCTTTTTTCTTTTTTCTTTTTCTGTCGTCTACCACATGCGTTTGTCATAGTTCCCGATCGCGTTTGCACGGAACACGCGTTAGACGCGTGGCTTTTAATGACCCTATGAGAAAAAAAGGTAACCGACCGGACGAAGGTAATCGAGACATCGAACGTGTAAAAGGAGCTCTTCTCTCGTCGTACCACTTTAATGGCCGATGAAGTATGCAACCAAGAGAAATAGATGAAATTTATTAGCCTATTCGCGAAAAAAAAGGGGAGATCATTCTATTTCTTATTCTCAAATGAACAAACGTGAAAACAAAATCTTTCATCAAAATTACAATCATTAATTATACCATTTTACATAATATATATATATATATATGTCATTTCTCGTTAATCATCGATTCGATCGAACATAATCAATTGGAAAAACTAGGTTATCCATATAGGAAAAAGGAAATAGAAAATAAAACTACTCACACGAATAAATTCAACTCAATCGTCAATCGTTAAAAAAAAAAAAAAAAAAACACTTGTAAATCGTGTCACGATTTTTTTTTCATTTTTTTTTCTTTTTATTCCAACTTCCCCACCTTTCCATAAGCTTTTTTTTTAAAATGTTGGTACGATTTAACTTTACGTTGAAATACCCCAAGTGGAGTTGGAAAACGAGCGTCGACGTTATCACCAAGTTCAATCGACTTTTATCATTCTCCTTTTTGCGATTAATGATAATAGCAAAACGTTGTACACAGTACGTTTTCATTATTGCTGAAAATGATAAAGATAAAGTGAGAGAAAGAGATGAATATAGTTTGTGATAAATAGAATAACACGATAAAGGTATTATCATCTTTCAGGTTCGCAAAAATGTAGTTGTACTAACCCAAAATTGGGATTGAATTTAGCCCCGTTGGTAAAATACGAGATTACGTAACTCTCAGCACGAATCTCGTGTTCCTAGGTCGAATAATCTCCATCGAGCTAACAACAATTTTTGCCATGGCCTACATCACAGTACACAAAGATAGTCAGAAATGGGAGGAGGAGGAGGAGGAGGAGGGAAGGGATGGGGGAAGAGAGTTGTAATTTATTTGTTATCTTCTTCTTTAACCTTTTTCTCATTCATCGTTAGTTAGCAAAACTTTCCATTTGAGATAACCAACGGTCAGCAATTTTGTTCAAACTTTTCGACATTCGGTCGTGTACGATACTTTTGTTTGTTTGTTTTTTTTTTTTTTCTTAATGGAAAAAGTTTTTGACAATGTTAAATTTGTCTCGTCTAATTTGAAAGGTTAACGATTATAGCAAGATGATTAAATAAAATAATCATTTGTCTAGTATCTCGTATGGAATATTACAAATCGTTGTATCGCGTGTTTGTAGAGAAATATTTCTTAGTCTATTTTTTTTCTTTTTTTTTTTTTAATCTTCATTGAGTAGAATAGAAACACGATACGAATGAAACGAGCTTTTTTTCTTTATATAAATAAAAAACATTTGTTGGGGAAATAATGTTTAGTAAGGAAGGAAAGAGAGAGAGAGAGAGAGAGAGAGAGAGATAGAAATCAATTTGATTAGTAGGTAATGGCTGAGAAATAATCATGCATTACTACTTTCAGGCAATGAGAGAGAGCTCCGACTCAGCGAGGAAAGTTTCAAACGAGTGGCTGCACTACTCCGGCGGGCTCCGGAATTTACTATAGCTACTGCTTTACGCCAAGAGGAGGCCAATTCCGGGACGATTGTCTCCTTTTCACACGGGAACAATAGGTATTATAGAAACTTTATGATTAAATCCTACATTTTCTTTAATATCAATTTCATAGAACATTATTGAAGATAAATTATATATTATCAAAGTCTAATTAATTTTCCAATGGTTCATTGTTATTATCAAACAAAGCATTTACAATTCTAAAGATGAAGAAAATAATTATAATAATAATAATAATAATAATAATAAGGAAAAAGATAAGTTAGAAAATAATTTACTGTGTCAATTGTTGATCCGTGCCACTTGGAAAAACACTTAACCCCAAAGTAGTTGTAGTCAGGTAGTGTTGGCATATACAATATGATAAGGTAGTAGTAGTAGTAGTGTCTAGTCGTTTTGACCTGGTCTGACATAAATTGGACACGTAGGTGTCACACGTGTAGACATCACGTGGCAATTAAAACTATCCACTTGCGGATCTAGGCAAGCAAGCAACCATCTCGGACCACTTGACCACCAACCAAAACGTAACTGTTGATTCGATACCAATTTGAGTAATAAATTGTGACATAATAAATCATAACGTTTGTTGTTGTTGTTATTGTTTTTTTTTTTAAACATTTCGTTTTACATTTGTATACCTGATAAGTTTTGAAGAATTGTTTGGTTGGTTTATTTGACAGATATTTGGAGCTGCAGAGCAGCGGACGCAAAGATGAACTTCGATTACATTATGTATCACGCTTAGACGGTAAAGTCCACGTCGAGGCATTTCCATTTCGTCTGGCTGATGGAGCCTGGCATAAGGTTGCCATGAGTATAAGTGGCTCGCAGGTCGAGCTACTAGTCGATTGTCACTCAATCTACAGGCGACTCATCATAACAGGCCCACCTGACACGAATTTCACTCAACCACAGTTACAACTCTGGGTTGGACAACGAAATGCTAGGCATTTTCTATTCAAGGTAAGTCATGTGTAGGATTTGTTTCGTTCACTTTTATTATCAAAATTACGACATGTAATGAAAATTTGAAAGATTTTTATTTGTCATCATTCGACTGAGAGAGCTATTCTGTGCGATTTTCGCGGCACAGGGTGCTTTGCAGGACGTCATGCTGATAGCAGGACCCCATGGATATCTCTCGCAATGTCCTAGACTCGACTCGACCTGTCCTACCTGCGGACAATTTTCTTTACTGCAGAATACCGTCGAGAGGCTGATGATCGATTTCAGAAATTTGCAAGAAAGGGTTGGTAGTAAAATCATATTTCTTTTCTTTTTAATCTGATCCTGTCCCTTTTCTTTTCTTTTTTTTTTTTGTTGTGACATTTTTAATAAACGAAAAACTCATCGACGTCCTTCCTTTCAGCTAGCCGTTGCAGAGAACAGAATAAGCAAGGTCGAAGAGTGCGAGTGCCAAAAATCGTGCAGAATCAATGGTACGGTTCACAAGGACGGTGCAATCTGGGAAAAAGGTTGCCAACAATGTTCTTGCGTTCATGGTGAAGTCGAGTGTAGACCGACACCCTGTGCTCCCGTCCCCTGTAAATATCCAGTCATTCTACCGGGACAGTGCTGCTCGATTTGTTTGAGTAAGTTTCGTTCATCCAATAAGAATTGTATTTATCTATAGTCAATTAATTTGTATTCCATTTTTTTTTTAAATAGAACAATGTTACCTGCGCGGTATTATCTACGATCACGGGGAAAAGGTATCACCGAGGCAATGCGTCGAATGCGATTGCTACGACGGTATTTTTACCTGTCAAAGATTCGACACTGAAACCAAGTGTCCACCACTGCCTTGTCCACCCAGTGAACAAATCAGCGTAGCCGAGGAATGTTGCAAATTCTGCCCAGGTAGAAATCAGTCATTAATATCAATATATGTTTAATTACAAAATGATTCTTTTTACAGTTTACTATTGCAGATCAAAAAAACAAAACAATTATGCGTATTCTGTGATCCAAATTGATCGAAAAAAAATATATATATATATATATATATATATCGGGACCAATCGAAAAGCATTTAAAAAGCATTAACAAACTCTTTCCAGAGCCCTTTACCCGCACGTCAATCATTCATTTAAAAACAAGCCCTAATTAAATCTCTAACCATTTCTCTTCATCTGCCTTGACTAATCCAATTATAATCAGGGGTGGACTACTGCGCGAAGGGCCACAAGTGTCACGCTAACGCGTCCTGCCTGAATCTCCAGACGACCTACGCCTGCCACTGCGATATCGGTTTCCAAGGGGATGGTCATAACTGTCACGGTACCTAACGCTTCTCTCTAACTTACTCACATGTCAAATCGTGCGGAAACGATGCATCGATATATACATATATATATACATTTTAATATATATGTGTATATTATAAATATATTACATTAACCCCATTTCTATTATAACGTTCTAACGATTTACTAATGTTCGACAATCTTGCAAATAACAAGAAACACACTCATACACATATACATTTTGCATGAGAAATCTATTCGACGAATAATAACTCACCACCAATCTTTTCCTAATACTGTTGAAATATCATCAAAATACTAATATCTATAATATACTTACCAACACGAAAGTCACGAAAGGCGTGGGTGTTAGACGGAAATCGAAGAGGGGTTAATGCCTTGGGCAAGAGAAAAAAAAAAAAAAAAAAAAAAAAAAGAACAAAATTGCACCCGCACAAACACAGATCGATGAATCATCGTCTAGACTCTCGCATGAATGCGAGATAAAGACCTTGAATATTATATCGAGACTGAGGTAAAATTAGAATGAAGTTAGGTATACGTTAGTTGTACCTTCATTTAACCCTTTAATTAGACGTGGACGAGTGTAAGCAGCAAGGTGGATCGGAAGGTCATCATTGCAACGCCAATACCAGATGCGTCAACGTGATCGGCTCTTATACGTGCGAATGTCTTCCCGGTTATCACAGAGTTGACAAGTTCAATTGCGCCGAATTGGACGAGTGCGTTACAGGACATCACACCTGTGATGAACATGCTACCTGCGTCAACACTGCCGGCAGTTACTACTGCGTTTGTGAGGATGGTTATTCCGGTGATGGACACACGTGTAAACGTAAAGTATCTTCTTCTTCCTCTTCTTCTTCTTCTGTTGAATACAACAAAATTGGATTACTTATTCCCTATACTTTTGTAGCTATTTGCAATCAAACTTGCCAAAATGGTGGAGAATGCGTTGCACCTGGTCGTTGTTCATGCCGTAAAGGATACATAGGTAACAGCTGCGAACTCGATTTGGACGAATGTGCCAGCGATCTTCACAGATGTCACGAATCGTCTAGCTGTTTCAATATGCCCGGTTGGTATTATTGTCGCTGTAAACCTGGATACAGAAGTGCTCTGCATTACAGCACACAGGGCACACAGTGTCTCGACATAGATGAATGCAACGACGAAACTCTCGAGAGGAGTCACACGTGTCATCCAACCGCAAAATGTATCAACACCGAGGGTGGATATTCGTGTGCCTGTCCAAAGGATGACAACGATCCCGACAAAGAATGTAGACTTAGTAAGTCTCTTATTATTTGTAATAATTCGCATAAACTATGAAATTTATTTAACAAAAAATTATGAATTTCCTATTTTAGGTTGTATGTTTGAGAATAGAGAAGTGAAAAACGGTGATACTCTTGCACCAGCAGGCAATCCTTGCAGACGTTGCACTTGCAACAACGGGGTGATTACTTGCAGAGATCCAACTTGCGATTGTAGCGTACCTGGTAGTCACAAAGACAAATGTTGTCCTCAATGCGATCCTGCGGCATCCTGTATACATCAGGAACTACATCATTTGATCTTTAGGAGTGGGGAACGTTGGATATACCAATGCCAGACTTGCGAGTGCCTGGTAATGCAAAACTAACCCAAGGAAATCAAATTAACATAAATAATATTTTGAAGATTACAACGACCCTTGTTAACTGTAATATCTAACGAGATATTATTATAATCTTTTGAAATTTATTTCAGTACGGTGAGATCGATTGTTGGGAAATGGAGTGTCCACCGGTTACCTGTTCGAATCCGGTTACCGAAGATGGCGACTGTTGTCCTCGTTGCGAGGACGATCCTTGCGCTCGCGAAGTCGCATTGAATGGTACATCCTTGTTGAGTCCTAATCATCCAAGGCCGTGCAGCTATGCAGGCATTCTCCACGACAGTGGCAGCTCTTGGCAGGATCCCCATGACAAATGCACCACGTGCGAGTGCAAGGTAAGGAAGAGGAGGAGGAGGAGGAACAGGATCTCAGCCACAATCAACTCTGAGGAACGAAATATCCGATCGTCGGTCCTTTTCCCATGCGAGAATTGAACAATCAAAGGCTAGGATTTTAGGGGCGGGGGCGGGAGGGTCGTTAAATTTAATAATAATATTGAGAGAGGAGAATATTTTCATTCGAGAACTCTCTCTCTCTCTTTCCCTTTCTCTCTCTTCGCGAAATCTTTCATCGAATATAAATATCAATGAGCGTTCTCAATTTACATACAATTGAATTCAATCGTCGTACCACTCGGTGAACTATCTTTCATCTTTATCTATCTCTTTTCATTCTATTTTTCTCTTTCTTTCTCTCATCATCATCATCTCTTTACTCAATCCTTCTCCTCTCTCTCTCTCTCTCTCTCTCTCTCTTTTTCTCACTCTCTCTTTCTTCTATCTATCTGTCTTTCTATCTATCTCTGTCTCTTTCGAATTCAAGAGCGTCAAGGTCAGTAAATGAAATTACAAAAAAAATGTCACATTCGCTTTGATCGATTTAACCGTGGGTTCTTTCATCTGCCTACTTAAGTTACGCTCGCTGCAATGTTTAAAAAAAAAAACAAAAAAAAAAAAACACCAACATATACGCATACACCCCTGCATATACTCTACGTGTATATGTGAGTGGTGTATGACGAGTTGCTGTGCGCCAGGCCATTCATCTCGCATAACACAACTTAGATTTACACACAATTTACATGTATATTTACGTGGCGGATATCATTTATGCAGCTTCTTTTTTATTTCAACAAATTCATGTAAAAATGACAAATTTGTTTTTTTTTTTTTTCTTACTTATCGTTAGATGAGACTGTGCTTTCAGTGTGCTAAAAACAAAACAAAAAACATATTTGATTATTTGCAGCAGCTTCGTATTTCGATATTACGCATACAGAGAGAGAGTAATATAATTTTCATCAACTACGGATTTTTATGCAATTAAATGCATAAATGCATTCACATATGTGTTAGTAATATGTAAACGATACACCAATCCTATGCTAAATGCGTGCAATCTTTTAAAGATATGTAACAATTTGCATTACGATGAAATCAAATATATATTGTTTATGAATTTATTCTAAACGAAATTGATATTAATTTTATTTCTTTTTTTTTTTTTTTTAATCATAAATTTGTTAATTATAAATTGTCAAATTAAATATATGCATAAAATTATTATAAATTCTAATTCATTCGTGCAAAATATGCAATTGTATAAAAATCCACAGTACACATTGATAATAATTAATTATTATCTAATTATAAAAAATGAATTTAATCAAAATTTCATTTCCGCCACGTGTACATATATATATATATATATTCTCTCACTCACACACACACACACACACACACACACACATACAAACACACACCTCATCGTTTTCTCATTGTTTCTCTCTCTTTCTATATCTTTCTATCTCGCTCTTTTTCTCTCTCTTTCTATCACAGATTCTTTTTAACCAAAATTTTTCTTAAATCAATCAATTAATTAATTAATTAATTATCGTCAGTAGTATAATGCAAGATTCGTACTGACTAATCTTCTTGTCTCTCTCTCTCTCTCTCTCTCTATCTATCTATCTCTATCTCTATCTTTCTCTCTCTCTCTCTCTCTTTCTCTTTCTCTTTTTATCTCTCTATCTTGTTTTTAATCTTACGATATATTAGCCTTCGTTATGCCATTTACTAATTTTTTTACTTCATTGGTTTTTTTTTTCTATTTTTTTTTTTTTTTCTATTTCCTTTTGCGATGTTTATAACGCGCGACTCGAGATTTTTTTGCAGAGCCTATAACGCTGACATAATCTTAATTATTTTATCTTTTTTTGTTTTTTTTTTTGTTTTTATCTAACGCCGAGAGAAGAGACAAATCTAAGAATAGTTTTTTTTTTTTTTTTTTTTTTTTTTAATATAATAAATAAGTCTAGTAAATAAAATGAATAAATAAATTGTAAAATGTAAAATGAAAAATGTAAAATTAAATGAAATCTCTTCTCGCTGCGTGTGGGGCCCACCGTTTTTTTCATCGCGCTATAATAATAATATATTTGTTATGTRATAATATTCTCGGCTGCATTAATATTATTATTATTTATATTCTTATTATTATTTATTCGCTACAAATGATTATTTGCCATAATTGAAAAATCGCCAAAAGAAACCAAAAAAAAAAAACTGAAAAATTGGACGCCTAATTTGTTTATCTATGTATCTATTTGTTTCTATTTTTTTTTTTTTATTGTCTCGTTCGATACATTTTTACATTGTCGCGTTTCACACGTGGCACAGTGTTTGTTCGTCCATTCGTTCGTTCGTTCGTTTGATTTGAAAAATAAATAAATAATATTTAACGAACAAACACAATTAATATCTCGATCGAGTTATATGCTAATAAAAAGTTGATCCTAATTTAAACAATAATATAATCTTGAAGACAAGTTCGCTCGCTTTTTATTTTATGTTTTTTTTTGTCTTTTTTTTTTTTTTTTAATTCGAAGCTTTTTTTTTTATCTCCAAAGTGTGCGTTGTGGTCTTGTACGATACGACGATGATGATTGACAAATGTTTGCATTTTTTGAACAAACAAAAAAATACAAATTTCATAATTCAATTGATAAGTGAACAAATGTATTTTGAAAAAAAGAAAAAAAATGAAATTCAATCTTTCGTACTCGTCCTACATACGCACGAAGAATTTAGCCGAGGATCTCACGATCGCGCGTGTGCTTTTCGGGGTCGGCCCTGCATGGATCATCTTAGCGAATCTTTTTTCTTCCTGCCTGATTATTAATCGTAACAAAAAAAAAGGACCCGACCCTATCTTTTTTTTTCTTTTTTTTTTTTTTTCTAGCGATCGACCGTTTCAAGCATGACAAGCTTGTAAAAACTTATCTCGATGGTACTCCATTAATAATTCGTATCGATCTGTAAGGAGTAAATGCAAACCAATGCAAAACAATGCAAACGAATATTTTTGTTTATATTGATACACAATATTGAATTATAATTAATAATTAAAATAATTATAATTATGATATAAACGATCGATAGGAAGAAATGAGATGCGAGTACCTTCGACGATGAGTGAAGATTGGTGAATAAAAATAAAAAAAAAAAAAAAAATACAATTAAATGATCATACTAATAATGAATGAGAAATGTGAATATAATGATGGAAAAAAATGAATAGAAATTTTGTGTATTTTATGCCCGTTATTAACACATTATCATTGCTGTAAAATGAATTAATCCTTAAGAAAAAAAAAAAACCTTCTTTTGCCCGTGATGACTAATCTGATAGCCTAACGATGGGTATCCTTGCAGGTGCCGTACTGCGCCCAATTGGTGAGCAATAGCGCGTGTTGTGTGCATCGGTAATCACGTCACTTCTACCTCACCTATAATCTACCTGCCTCTCTATATCTTCTGTCTCTTTTCTATCTATAAACCTTTACATATATTTATATATTTATATATATATATAATACTCTTTGTTGATTTGTTTTTTTTTTTATTTCAAACTCTATTAGTTGTTAACTATTTTATCTACTTACCACGACAAAACGAGCTCGAGTGCTTAATTAGTTTATATTAACAATTATTGCCTGCTTTGTTATTAAAAATCGAATTATTTATCATCGATTCGATCGCTCGACTTTTTTTTCTATTTTTTTTTTCTTTTCTTTTCTTTTCTTTACTTGCTCGTTTAGTTTTGTTAATTTCTTATTTTGTTGTTGTTGTTATTGTTGTTGTGTTGCATTTTGATTTTTATTCTTCTGTCCTATTAAAAGTATCACATTTGTTTTGATCTTTCCAACATTACCCTATTCCCTATCTGTCTGTCTCTCTCTCTCTCTCTTCTTCTACTTTGTTCTTCTTCTTCTACTTCTACTTCTTTCTACTTCTTTCTACTTCTATCTAAGCCTGCCTATTCTCCCCTAAAAGTCTCAACAAAAATTCGTACTAATTATCTTTTAGAGGACTCTCGTCGATCGCAGCACGCTGATCACACAAAGCTTTCTTGTCTCGAGAGAGAGACTCGCGAGCACGCAGCATGATCGTTCGTCGCGTTTCCACGAGAGTGTTCTCGACCGTGACGTCATCTAACACCTACCCCTTTTTCTACTTTTTTTTTTAATAATTTTTTTTTACTTTAAAAAACCTTATCAACCCCTACATCCACCCACCCATCCCGAAAATTCTACTCGCGATTAGTTGCTGTGTTGCAATTATTAATAGATTTATTTATACGTTTCTTTTTTCTTTTTTTTTTTTTTTTTGATCTATCTCGTGTGAGATTAACACCATTAATTTAATTATTAATTAATTAATTTCTTTTTTTGTTTTGTTTAATTTAATTTTACCTATAATTTTTCAATTAGATCAGTTCGATTAATCGAAATGAACAATGAGAATGAACGATCGGTCGAGAACGAGAGGATGAGACCCTGTCTCTCGTGCAATGGTTACAACTCTCTTTGCACGTTTTTCTAATATTTTTTTTTTTTTTTCAAAATTTGCATGTGTCTCGTCTACCTACGTACCTAATCGTACAATTACTATTTTCTATTCCTACTAAAAAAAAACAAAAAACATCCTTTTTTCAAACTTCCCAACCCCTTTAACCCCTGTCGAACCTTCGCACACTTCGACACATATTATTATTGTCTTATTGGTGGTAACAAGCGAATGATGGGTTTCTAAACGGGGGTTCTCCGTTCACGTTTTTTTCTCTTATCCACCCCCTCCCCCCCACACCTCCACCCCTCTGTCAATATCTTTTTTGTATCTCGTTTATGGTCGTTTTGCAGCGCACGAAGGAGACGATTACACAAATATACTTTTGTCAACACGTATTTTTACTTAACACACAAACACTAAGCACACACGGACTGCATCTTGAATAAGTTATTTTTTTTTTTTATTTCTTTTATCTTTTTTTTTTCTTTTTTTTTTTTTTTTCGTATTCTAATCTTTCTTACTTTCTTCTTCAATTTTTCTTTTTGATTTATGGAAATTTTCTTGTGTTACACTCGAGAGCCTCTCTTGCACCACCTTCCTCTGATTTGCATTCGAGATTTGTTAGAAGCACTGAAAGTTTATTACTTTTTTTTTTTATTTTTTTATTTTTTTTTATTAAACTATCTATCTATCTTTCTATCTTTCTCTCTCTCTCTCTCTCTCT
The DNA here is from genome assembly GCF_001465965.1 of Polistes dominula. The sequence goes on along the minus strand of NW_015149064.1, from coordinate 448,110 downwards.
CTCTCTTTCTTTCTCTTTCTCTCTCTCTCTCTTTCTCTCTCTCTCTCTCTATTTCTGTCAATAAGCTCGCACAACGATCCTGGCGAGTTGACATATTTTTTTTCTATACCATAAAATTAATAAAAATTATCTTGCGATTTACCAATGATACTAATTTTTAATTTCATCTTTTATCATGTATAATTCTCAATAATTTGCCAGGATCGAAGAATGAGCGTAGTGAGAATTTAGAGATCTGTCTTTAAATGGTCTCGAGAAACATATTATGGAAATTCATTGTTTTGTTCCCTCCACCCCCTTCTCGAATGTCAGAGCATGATTGTCATTACGATTATTGTATTGTGATCGTTTTATTTTGGAACGTGTTGTTCTTAAAATACCTTGATTGACGAATAATATCAAAAGTTAAGAAGTTTTGATTTGGAACGGCAATACACGCTACTAGGACGTCACAAAGGAAAATAATAATTGGGACGACGGATGATGATTAATTATCGATCGTATCGATCTTTAAACCCTTGATCCACGGCGGAACGAAGTGGTATTGTTTAGATAAACAATGAATTGCATACTATGTTGGACGAGTACCACACCCATTAATCTTCTCTCGTCTTTTTTCAAGAGCCAAAGAGTTCTTTGCTAATAATTTGACTATTTGTTTTTGTGATTAAGAAATATAATGAAGAAAAACAATAATTATTGTTTTATATAAAAGATAAAAGAACAATTCTCTTCGTCTCTTGTCAAAAAAAAAAAAAAAGAAAAAAGATGAAAGTTGGGAAAAAAAAATAAAATGATATAAAAAAGAGAGACAGGCGCACACACGACCAACCAATCAATCAACACAGCCCACGCAAAGTCACATACTACACAACCACCCACCCACCAACTCACATGTACACACACACAAACATACAAATACACGAGTGCACAAAAAAAAAAAGAAAAGGAAAGTCGGAGTATATAGATAGGGGTTCCTTCATTCCGCCGTGGTTCTAACCCGAGAACGAACGAAACTATCCGCAGGACGGGCAGCTATGCTGCAGCTACGATTACGGCTGTGCTGGCGATCTGGGTTTCGAGCACCAACAGCAACAGCAACATCCTACAATCGGTGTTCCTGAGTCTCTCGTACAGCCTCTATCGGACTCTTCGGGGTGGTCATTGGTCGAGGGTACACAGGAAGCAGTTGTATCAGCGGTCACCACAAGGGCCTATCACCAACAGCACCAACAGCACCAACAACAGCAGCAGCAGCAACAGCACCAGCAACATCAACTCGAGTCGATGTCATCATCATCATCATCCTCCACCATTGCCACTCCTTATTCATCATCATCATCATCATCCTCGTCATCGGGAATTAATTCATCATCAGGCCCAGGTAGAGAGGTTTACCTCGGCAATTCCAACAGACAGCAACAACAACTCGGCCAATTGCGAAACAATCGTCGTTCCCGATTCTTCGAACAACAACAACAACAACAACGAGCAACAACGACGATAAGGAGTGAACAGAGCATCGGTGGAACTACGGTGTCGTCGATGGTGTCGCGAGGTTCAACTTCAAGCTCAACTTCAACGACACCATCTACAAATAACGCTTCTTCGTTTTTGGGAATCGTTGATACAAAGGACAGAAACGATTTCGATAACGACTGTGCTAAAACGACTCGCCACCGAACGGCATCAACCTCATCCTCCTCCTCCTCCTCCTCCTCCTCCTCTTTGTCAACCTCGTCTAGCCCCTTCTCTTCATCATCATCCTCGAACTCGTATTCTAACAGCAGCTCATCCACATCCTCAGACTCTTCTTCCAGCAATACAACGGCAACATCAACATCATCCTCGACTGTCACCCTACTCGTCCCATCCTCCTCGTCAACGATAGACGAGTTCTCAACGTATCCCACGAAAACGTCTAATTCGATCAAAAGTTCTAACGAAGAAGGTGTTGTTGACAGTGTCGCTACTGATTATCCAGGTGCTCGTAAAGTTACTACTACTTCTACTATTACTAGTACTACTACTACTACTACTACTACTACTACCGGTAACGTTGTTGTTTCTTCTTCTCGCGATCGTCGATCATCATCCTCGTTAACTCAACAATCGGTTGGACGCCGTCACAAATACGACAAGGACGAATCATTTTTACGTGCTAATCCAACTTGAAGGAACCCAATTTCGAGGGAAGTTAGAAAAGAGAGAGACATATATATATATATATGATGTTCGTCGAGATGTTCGGTAAGGCATGCCACGTGACGTAAAATAAAAAAAAAAAGGATTTGTTTGAAGAAAATATGGGTAGGATATTAAGATGGAGATCGTATTATCGAAATGTTTGCGTCAAGCCTGACAAATCACGACGATTACCAAAATAAAAAAAATGAGAGAACGAGACAGAAAGTGGGAAAGAAAGAAAAGGAAGAAACCTAAAGGAATGTTTCAACATGATGAAAAAAAAAAAAAAAAAAAAAATACAATTAAATGATCATACTAATAATGAATGAGAAATGTGAATATAATGATGGAAAAAAATGAATAGAAATTTNTAAAAAAAATGAGAGAACGAGACAGAAAGTGGGAAAGAAAGAAAAGGAAGAAACCTAAAGGAATGTTTCAACATGATGAAAAAAAAAAAAAAAAATGGAGACGTGTAATGTCCAATGGTGAACAGGATAGAAATTCGAGGAGTCGCGAGGTTGCCTTAGTGCTTCCCGAATTCGTAGATTCCTAATTTTTGCAGGATCGATTCGAGTTCGCTGGCTTTCTCCCTCCTTTACTTCTATTCCAAATAAATCTACCCTTCATCCCTTGCCCTCCTACACCACACCCCACCTAGACCTTCGAAGAAAAGAACAAAATGTTTTCTTCTTCTTCTTCTTCTTCTTCTTCTTCTTCTGCTTTTCGATGATCGATCGTGTTAACGTGGATCGAGCAGGAGCATTTAGCCGAGCTTTCTATGAGCTTTCGATATATATACATACATACATATATATATATATATATATATCATGATGATAGATTTGTTTATCAATGTTTTCAAATGACTGATAAACGAATCTTAAATACGAATCGTTAAAAATCGTTTATATGTATTTAATCGTCGTGTACGATTTATCGACTAACGAGCTATGTATAAAAATTAACAAAAAACAAAAAAAAAAAGACAAAAAAAGAAAAAAAAGAACAAGAACAACAAGAACACACTTTCGTCTCTTATTTCGGCGTAATTTTCATCGACACTGGTAGCGCACAATATTTGGGCCTTATAAGAGTATAAAAATTCCATTTTTCTTCATTGATTCTACTACGACAACTTTAAAAGGGATTACGAGGAAAAAAATAAATATATACTCAAATACAAATATACATACATGCATACATACGAACTTAACATACACATAACATATACATGCAAAAGTATAATACTTTCTCTTTTGAATCATGTTAGAAAATGAGAGTAAGCGATAATATTATACAGAGTGAATCAATTAAATCTATCCATCCGTTTGTTTGTTAAACAAACATTTTTTTGGAATACATTGAAATTTCATCAATAAGAATCAAACAAAAAGTGCATACATTTGATTGGTTTACTCTGTATAATAATATGTATATATATATTTGCGTATGATAAGGAAACATAATTTCGCGAGAATGATAGAAGAAATGTTCTAGAAATACAAAAACACGTTTAAGAAACAAACCATCCCCTTCCTCCATCCTTTCCAACCCCCGAGCGTGTATTACAATTGCGTATTTATAGAAACATAAATTGCAACAAAAAAAAATATATATATATATATATATATACATATATGTATGTGTGTGAGAGTGTTTATGTATGTATGTATGTATGTATGTATATGTGTATATTCGATGATATAAAAAGAAAATAGGTGGAAGGGATGAAACGTGGATGAAACGTGGATGAAACGAGTATGAAACTTATTCGATGTTGAATATATCCTTTAATTATTATATTTCTGGAGTATTTCAAGATGGACGATAATAAATAGACGGTAATAATATAGAAAATAATATACATACATGCAAAATGAAAGATATCTATCTGGAATACATATATTATATGTATATATATATATATATATACATTTTATGGATGATGATGATGATTATGATTACGATGATGATGATGATGATCGGTAGAATGATTATATCATATCTCAAGACAATATACACATTTATTTACGATACTCTAATTAACCGAGAAGGAAGAGGAGGAGGAGGAGGTAGAAGAAAAACAAAATGAAATGAAAAATAAAATAAAATAAAATGAGAATTAAATCTCGAGTAATCGTTGAAGCTACGTGTGCTTAACGATTACGATTATATTTCATAATAGATATACGCTTTCGAGAATGAAAATAATGATTAAATAATTGATAAGAGGATCGTGGGAGAGTGTGTGAGATGGGGGGAGGGAGAGAGGGGGGAAACGATTAGAAGTGAGGAAAGTAAAAAAAAAAAAAAAACAAACAAAATATTCACCAAACTTCCCAATCAATGAGACGATTAAAAGAAGTAAATAAAAATAAAATGAAAAAAAAAAAGGAAAATATAAACGACATCGACGTTTTCGAATTATATTAATTATTATAATAATAATAATAATTAAATGTGTTATAATAGTCCATTGTCGTTAAACGCGACGACCAACAAATGAATAAAATTGACAACAAATGACGTGGACGAATGAACAATGGCGAATACACAAGGCTTCTTATGCTCGATCCACCCACGCCTATAGAAAAATTTGGTCGATTAATTATACACGGTGAAGGGAAAAGTTTCAACCCCATTATCATTATTGTTCGTTCTTTCATCGGAAAAAAAAAAAAAATAATAATAATAAAAATATAAATAAAATTAATTGTTTATACCTTCGTGATTGCCTAATCGTTAACGTAGATTTAATCGAGGCCTAAACACGCAAACCACGAAGTATTTCAAAATGAAATAATACAAATAATAATATCACTGATACAACGATACTTACACATATATAAAAAAAAAAGAAAAAAAATGAAATGGCCTAGTAGCAAACATAGAAAATAGGAAAAGAGGAAACATTTTATTAACGATAACAACAACAACAACAACAACAACTTTTCTCTTCGCCGATTACAGAAAGGTCATTCTCTTCCCTTTCCTTCTCCTTTGATCAAAATTCACCTCCACCTACTCTCCCCATCTGATCCCCCCCTCCCTATCTCTGCCGTTTAAAAAGAGAGTAAATTAATTAATGAATGAATAATATTAATAATAATATTAATAATAATATTAATAATTAATTATAATAGTAATATAATATTAATAATAATAGTAATAATGATAATGATAATGATAATAATAATAATAATAATATTAATAATAATAATAATTGTCAACGTGTGACACACCGGACGATGATCGATATTCTGTTTTATCTTCGCTCGACCCAAACACGACCACTGAGAAACAACATTCCTTATTGACTATAAACGATAAGTAGGCACTAATAAGAGAAACATAAAAAAAAATATATATATATATATATATATATATAAATTTAACGAAGAATTAAAGAATAATAATAATAATAAAAAAATAATAATAATTAATAATAATAATAATAATGATAAACCTTTAAAAAATAATTAAAAAGATAAAAAAAAAAAGATTAAAAGTAAACAAGGTATATACATATATACATATATATATATATATATATATATGTATATGTATATATATATGTATGATTATGATGCGTACGTAATGCGAAAAAAAATAATAATAATAATAAATAAAATATGAAAAAAAAAGTGAATTACAAGATTATACATGAGGACACACATGGATATATACATATTACATTTACTTTACGTTACGTTACATGACACGAACTTGTATACATATATATATATATACATAGACACACACATACGTATACACATGTGGCGATTTAATATGAATAACGAAATATATAACAAAAATAAATTTAAAAAAAACGAGGCATATTTTATGCTCGTGTGAAGTTTATTCGAATAAATAAATAAATAATTTGTTAATAATTGCAAAAAGTAACGTTTATGAAAAATGTTTTGTTTTAAATCGTGCAATAATATTTGATTGTATTTTATTAAATTGAATTGATTCAAGAAGAAAAAAGATTGTTAATTTTAATTAAACACACATATACATAGACATATATATACACATGCACATTAAAACGTAACTTTTGTAATAAGGAAGAAAATAATTTCACACGAGCAAAAATTGATGAGATCGATTTAGGAAGATTATATCGATCCTTACTCAATCTCGATTGAAAACAAAGAAGAATTGAACGAAATCAAATTGACATATTATGTGATTGTGAAAAAAAAAAAA
>NW_015149064.1:424883-441443 GCF_001465965.1 Polistes dominula | reverse complement strand
TCTTTTTCGTAACTACTGCGAGAAATAATATACTTTGGATATTTGGCACATAGAGTATATATATATATATATATATATATATATATATATATATATAAAACAATATTAAAAAATTATAAACAAATGATTACATATGGGCATACCGTATTATTCGATATATCATGTGTGTGTGTAAGTATTATCAAAAATGACGTTTTACAATGAGATGATATGATGAAAGTGAAGAGAAGACCGGAAAAAAAAAAACAACAACAACAACAACTTAACTAACAGCAGCAATTACATAAAAAAAAAAAAGAAAAAAAAATTCTTTCATACAAAGAAAAACGAAAAGCCTATAGAAAAAAAAAAAGAAAAAAAAAAAAAAAAGATGATGGACGAAACGGAAAAGAAAAAAGATTATTTATATTATCATTTTTACTTGTTCAGATAGATAGATAAAATTAGATAAATAAATAAATAAATAAATAAATAAATAAAATAGTAAACGATGATTAAATCCGTGAGATTACAAAAATCTCTTCGTATTTCTAGAACAGGTTGTGGGAATAGGATTCAACGAGAGGGGAGGCGGCGAGTTGATTTTCAAAATTACATTGAAGTTCATTTTTTCGAACGAAAGAACAAAAAAAAAAATTATAGACACAAAAAAAAAAGAGTAAATCTTCGTAATCCGTTAGTTGAGTATTTAAAAAAAAAGAAAAAAGAAAAACAACAAAAAAAAAAACAATAACAATATGTCTATCGATGGGTATCAAAGAATTCAGCAGGTGGCTTATCTCAGTAGCGTTATTTAATGTTTAACGAATGAAATAGGTGCGTATTTAATATACGACAGTTCATTAATTGTTAATTAATATTTACCGAGTGAGAGAGAGAGAGAGAGAGAGAGAGAAATGTTACGAGTGAGTTACGAATATACATTTTAGAATTATTACAGAAAAAAAAGTCATCTAAAAAAAGTAAATAATACTAGCGATGCCTACAATTATTATTATACACCAATGAAATACTACTAATTACTATTATTATTATTATTATTATTATTATTATTATTATTATGATTATGATTATGATTATTACTACTGCTACCAAGAAAATATACCAATTAATAACAAATGACTACTTACAACGATTAAACAATAAAAAAAAAAAAGCAAGAAAAAAAGGAACAAAGTTTACGTTACAATTTTTACGAGATAAAATGACAAGATTAAAAATTAAACAAAAAAAAAAAGAGTTGATTAGTTCGCTATCATTATCATTAATGCTATCATTACACTGTTTATTACAACAATGACTAATTACTATATTAAAATATAAATTATATTAATAATAAGTAATTATTTACCTGTCGGTACTAAACGTTTTTTTTTTCTTTTTTTTTTTTTTTAGGACTACTACTATTTAGAATGGCCAAATTAATTGAGCAAGTTTGACTATAATAGATAAAAGACTAGATAACATGATTTATTGTTTACTTTTTACATACAACTTTTATTTCATTCTAACCGTTTCGTCCTAAATCTTTATATGTCCCGATAACAAAGATTCCTACTTTTATTTATTTATTTATTTATTTTTTGTATAAAAATCGATGACAACGTATTCTACAATTAATAATGAGATTTAATTTGAATAAAAATACAAATTATTATTCTCACATCGCGATATTATCTGTTTGAATATCTTAATATATATATAAATTACGTGTCACGTTGTTTGTCCGCAATGGACTCCTAAACTACTGAACCGATTTTAATCAAATTTTCCACAGTGTGTGCAATTTTATTCAACTTGAAAGATAGGATTGTTTATATCTCAATTCATAATCGCAATATTATTTTATTGCGAATTATTTGTTTATTAACAAAGAGCCATGATTAGCTCTGTTAGTTCGATAAGATTCTAACAGATGGCGGTATAAGATAATTCGTTGACTTAAAGACGTGTGTATCGGACTGATTGTGACCCATAGTATTTAAGAATAATTTAACACGTTGAGCGCCACGTTGGTCATCGGTGATTGACACTTGACTTTCCATTTAGGCCACGTCAGTCATATGTGACTGACATGCTACCATTTTTTTCAATACAAAGTAACACTTGTGGCCTGACGGGAAACTTCCCTAAATATTCGTGTGGCGCTTAACGCGTTAAATAATATTTATTTGTTTGTTTTTTATTTATTTATTTATTTCAATGAATGCGATAATAATTCTATTTGGATTTTTAATTCAATTTATATAGATGCAACGATTCGTCATATTATATTAGAAGAACAAATAAAGAAAAGCAAAAATAATAAAAGAAAAAAAACGAGAGATTGAAAGAGAGAGTGAGAGAGAGAGAGAGTAAGAGTGAGAAACAAAAAAAACAAAAAAAAATAAACCATAAAACTAGTATCGCGTCCAACACTGCCGTTTTTTGCAGTATTTTTTCCCCACATGTATCGCGAGCGAGAATTTAAAAGCAATAAAAAAAAAAATAAAAAAAAAATAAAAAAAAAATAAAAAAAAATTCTTCTCCTAGCGTAAAAATACAACGTAAAATTAGATATTAGTTAATTAGAAATGGAATGTTTTTTTTTTCCAGAGAGAGAGATAATCCGATGAAAATAAAAAAACATAAATAAATAAATAAATAAATAAATAAAATGGAAAACATTAAAAAAAGAAAAAAAATTTTAGAAAAAAACTAACGCGAACTATAAAAACAAAAACAAAAAAAACAAAAAAAAATGTTTATTCAAAAAAAAAAAAGACAATTATAAAAAACAACAACAACAACATGATCGAGCAGCAACTATAGTAAGTGTAATAATAAATAAGAAAAATGGGGAGATAAAAAAAAAATGAAAATTGCTTTTAGCTAAATGAACAAATTCAAAAAAATCGAGCTCTCTTTCGCCTTAAGCACTTCGTACATATATACATACATACATACATACATACATATATAACGTAAGTACATATACGATTGTATGTACATACTAACTACTACATACATACATGCATACATACATATATATAGCCTCGGGCGAGCCGATCTTTCAAAAAAAAGAGAGACAGAAATAAATAATAAACAGAAAATAATACACAGGCCAGAATAATAATAATAATAATAAAAATAATAATAATAATAATAATAAAGCAAGAAATAAAATAATAATAAATATAAAATAAAATAAAATATTAAATAAACGATAACGATTATTAAATAACGCTGTTGCTCTGATTGTATATAGTCTTGTAATGTTATAGTATCATATTAGAAAGGCATATGTATGTATTATTATTAATTAATTAATTAATTAATTAATTATTATTAATTCTCTTATTATTATGAATTATCTTTATAATTAATTATTATTATTGTCGTCAATCATTAACATTTTTCACAATCGTCATCGATCATCATCGAGGAAACATTTGAAACATTTGAAAACATTAAAACAAAACAAAAAAAAAACAAAACAAAATTAATTAAACAACAAATCATTGTTGATTCAAACAAGATTGTCGAATAAAATTATTCGTTGTGTGGTAAAATAAAATGAATGATTGTGGATCAACGAAGAAGTATTAAAAAAAAGAATAAAATAAAGAATATTTTTTTGTTTTGTTTTTTGTTTTTTTTTTTTTATTATTTAAATCAACATGAAAAAAGAAATGTTATTAATATAAATAATCGCGAAATTGATGAGCATGAATGAAACGTGCATATCTGCCTTGCGTGTGTAACACGTGTGAATGTATCAAAAAAAAACTCCTCGTACGAATTATCCTAATAACGTTTATGTGTTTGTGCGAGTTTGTGTATATGTGTATGTATGTGTGTGAGAAAGAGAGNTCTTTTTCGTAACTACTGCGAGAAATAATATACTTTGGATATTTGGCACATAGAGTATATATATATATATATATATATATATATATATATATATATAAAACAATATTAAAAAATTATAAACAAATGATTACATATGGGCATACCGTATTATTCGATATATCATGTGTGTGTGTAAGTATTATCAAAAATGACGTTTTACAATGAGATGATATGATGAAAGTGAAGAGAAGACCGGAAAAAAAAAAACAACAACAACAACAACTTAACTAACAGCAGCAATTACATAAAAAAAAAAAAGAAAAAAAAATTCTTTCATACAAAGAAAAACGAAAAGCCTATAGAAAAAAAAAAAGAAAAAAAAAAAAAAAAGATGATGGACGAAACGGAAAAGAAAAAAGATTATTTATATTATCATTTTTACTTGTTCAGATAGATAGATAAAATTAGATAAATAAATAAATAAATAAATAAATAAATAAAATAGTAAACGATGATTAAATCCGTGAGATTACAAAAATCTCTTCGTATTTCTAGAACAGGTTGTGGGAATAGGATTCAACGAGAGGGGAGGCGGCGAGTTGATTTTCAAAATTACATTGAAGTTCATTTTTTCGAACGAAAGAACAAAAAAAAAAATTATAGACACAAAAAAAAAAGAGTAAATCTTCGTAATCCGTTAGTTGAGTATTTAAAAAAAAAGAAAAAAGAAAAACAACAAAAAAAAAAACAATAACAATATGTCTATCGATGGGTATCAAAGAATTCAGCAGGTGGCTTATCTCAGTAGCGTTATTTAATGTTTAACGAATGAAATAGGTGCGTATTTAATATACGACAGTTCATTAATTGTTAATTAATATTTACCGAGTGAGAGAGAGAGAGAGAGAGAGAGAGAAATGTTACGAGTGAGTTACGAATATACATTTTAGAATTATTACAGAAAAAAAAGTCATCTAAAAAAAGTAAATAATACTAGCGATGCCTACAATTATTATTATACACCAATGAAATACTACTAATTACTATTATTATTATTATTATTATTATTATTATTATTATTATGATTATGATTATGATTATTACTACTGCTACCAAGAAAATATACCAATTAATAACAAATGACTACTTACAACGATTAAACAATAAAAAAAAAAAAGCAAGAAAAAAAGGAACAAAGTTTACGTTACAATTTTTACGAGATAAAATGACAAGATTAAAAATTAAACAAAAAAAAAAAGAGTTGATTAGTTCGCTATCATTATCATTAATGCTATCATTACACTGTTTATTACAACAATGACTAATTACTATATTAAAATATAAATTATATTAATAATAAGTAATTATTTACCTGTCGGTACTAAACGTTTTTTTTTTCTTTTTTTTTTTTTTTAGGACTACTACTATTTAGAATGGCCAAATTAATTGAGCAAGTTTGACTATAATAGATAAAAGACTAGATAACATGATTTATTGTTTACTTTTTACATACAACTTTTATTTCATTCTAACCGTTTCGTCCTAAATCTTTATATGTCCCGATAACAAAGATTCCTACTTTTATTTATTTATTTATTTATTTTTTGTATAAAAATCGATGACAACGTATTCTACAATTAATAATGAGATTTAATTTGAATAAAAATACAAATTATTATTCTCACATCGCGATATTATCTGTTTGAATATCTTAATATATATATAAATTACGTGTCACGTTGTTTGTCCGCAATGGACTCCTAAACTACTGAACCGATTTTAATCAAATTTTCCACAGTGTGTGCAATTTTATTCAACTTGAAAGATAGGATTGTTTATATCTCAATTCATAATCGCAATATTATTTTATTGCGAATTATTTGTTTATTAACAAAGAGCCATGATTAGCTCTGTTAGTTCGATAAGATTCTAACAGATGGCGGTATAAGATAATTCGTTGACTTAAAGACGTGTGTATCGGACTGATTGTGACCCATAGTATTTAAGAATAATTTAACACGTTGAGCGCCACGTTGGTCATCGGTGATTGACACTTGACTTTCCATTTAGGCCACGTCAGTCATATGTGACTGACATGCTACCATTTTTTTCAATACAAAGTAACACTTGTGGCCTGACGGGAAACTTCCCTAAATATTCGTGTGGCGCTTAACGCGTTAAATAATATTTATTTGTTTGTTTTTTATTTATTTATTTATTTCAATGAATGCGATAATAATTCTATTTGGATTTTTAATTCAATTTATATAGATGCAACGATTCGTCATATTATATTAGAAGAACAAATAAAGAAAAGCAAAAATAATAAAAGAAAAAAAACGAGAGATTGAAAGAGAGAGTGAGAGAGAGAGAGAGTAAGAGTGAGAAACAAAAAAAACAAAAAAAAATAAACCATAAAACTAGTATCGCGTCCAACACTGCCGTTTTTTGCAGTATTTTTTCCCCACATGTATCGCGAGCGAGAATTTAAAAGCAATAAAAAAAAAAATAAAAAAAAAATAAAAAAAAAATAAAAAAAAATTCTTCTCCTAGCGTAAAAATACAACGTAAAATTAGATATTAGTTAATTAGAAATGGAATGTTTTTTTTTTCCAGAGAGAGAGATAATCCGATGAAAATAAAAAAACATAAATAAATAAATAAATAAATAAATAAAATGGAAAACATTAAAAAAAGAAAAAAAATTTTAGAAAAAAACTAACGCGAACTATAAAAACAAAAACAAAAAAAACAAAAAAAAATGTTTATTCAAAAAAAAAAAAAAGAAGTTCATTTCCTGTCTTCTCTTCTTTCCATAGTTTTGAATGAATTGGGAGGAATTAATTTCGAATAAAAAATATAAAAAATACCCGAGAGATGGGAATTCGAGGATTGGGAGAGGGGAGGAGGAAGAACAAGTGTTATCAGTTTTTTTTCCTTGTTTTTTTTTTTTTTTTTCTAGTCAGCTTGTAAAAAATAAAGCAACGTGTTGCGTTGTCGAATTAGTCATTTGTACGACACTGTGAAGTAAGTAATTAAATAAAGATTTTTTTTCAAGAGTAAGAGTAAGAGAGAGAAAGAATGCGTGTACGAGAAAGTCAACATTAAATGTGTGCTTCGTGTTTCTGTATGTATGTATGTTTTGTGTGTGTGTGTGTGTGAAGGCAGAAACGTTTTTTGCACGATTGCGATTATCGATTAAAATATATATATATAAATATATATATTCTTAATTATTTACTAATTAATATATTAGTTGTAACGAAGAATGATAATTTTTAATTATAACATTGATTAACTAAATATTATTGCCATTATTCTTGTTTTTTTTTATTTTTTTTTTATGTATTTTTTTTTTTACGATGACGATGAGATGATTTTTATTATTATTATTATTATTATTATTATTATTATTATTATTATTAAGATTATAATTATTATATCTACATTTTTCTTTTTGGTTTATTCTTCTTCTATTTTTTTCTTCTTCTTCTTCTAATTATTATTATTATTATTATTGTAATTATTATCATTTATCAGTTATAATAGCTACAACCATATAATACCTTTATAAATGAGAATCAAGACACTGACGGCTAGGAAAAAAAAAAAAAAAGAAAACTTAATAAATTGAAATTCTATTAACTGAAAGGCATTAAATGATCATTGAAAATTCCTGAGACAATAAATTCAAAAAATAAATCATTCTTTTACATTTTATCATTATAATACACCTACGTCCTCGTTTGAATGAACTGGTTTCTTTTTTTTTTTTTTTTTTTTTTATCAATGTACGAATTAAAAGTCATAATCGTTTCATTTATGAAATGATTAAACATCGTTATCTGTTATCTAATATTAGAATAGAAAAATGTAACATTAAACTAAACAAAAGATAACATAAAACTTTTTGTACACTGACGTACCAATATAGGAAAAAAATAATACGTGATTATTTTTTTTTTTTTTTTTTTTAGTTATTATTACATTTAGAAATTCATAATTTTCGTTAAAAATCAGGAGACATTTCCTTAAAGATACAAATTTTTGTATGAATCATTTCCTCCGTCTTAACTGGTATTTTTTTAAACCACAACATTTTGGGTTTTTTTTTTTTCACTTAATGACGTATCATTTTTATTAGTAATTAATTTCTTAAATTGAGGAAACTTTCGAAATATTTTCTACTAATTTCTTAACATTAACATATACGGTACGTCTCATATTATTTCAAAACGTTGAACTATAATATTTTATTGCCCAAATTATAACCCAAAATTTTTTTGGGGAATTTCTTTTTTTTCTACAACAATTTTTGGTTTTAGAAACGTAGTTTTTTTTTTTTTTTAAAGCATTATAATAACATTACTTTGATCGGATTTACAAAGGAAGTCTGTGAACCCACGGGTCATCCTATTTTTACATATTTTTCTTTTGTATTGACACGAGACACATATACAATGAGGAAAAAGAAAGAAAAAAAGGAAAAAAAAAGATCAAATATTTTCTGTGTCAGAAAGGGAGATAAGACATGTATGTATGTGTGTGTGTCACGACTTATCTAAAAAACAAGATCAAATTCAAATTTACATTTTATTATTATTAAATACATTTAATACATTCGTCTCAATGGAGATTTCAAACTCTTAGACCTTACAATACAATTATTATTGCAAAAGTTTATTACCTTACATTAGAAGATAATAAAACTATAATAATAATAATAATAATAACTTTTACTATCTAAAAACGATTCGACAAATTTACACACATACACATAAAAATTAAACACACCTAATATTCTAAGTTATTCAATGTGTTATCGTATTTTGACATTTTTGTTTAATGTTCATTCATTTTTTACAAAATACACGTGACATTCCTTTAAAATATAACATTTGAATGTAATGAACGTTTAACTTGCCCTTCGGGCCTTTTTTTGGATTAAATTAAAATGTCAACTGAGTTGAAGGAGAAGAAAAACATTGAAATATTAATTTATGGTTAAAAACAACCAATGTTATATAATGGTATATGAAAAAAACCACGTTATTAACATTTTTACTTAAAGTTCCCTTTTTTTTTCCTCATTTAATCTAGTAACATTTTTAAAAAAAACCTTTTTATTCCAGCAGAACAACTTATTTATGTCTCATAACTGATATTAATAAAGTATTAACATTTTTATTGAATCTAAACCAGTTTTTCTTGTTACTTAAATTATTAATTATAAGATCATTAATGATCATATGAATAACCGAAGGACACAAATTAAAATCAAGTATTATCAGAGTACGTTCCTGAAGCATGCGCAAAATGATATCTGCAAAGTGAAAGTAATGTCTAACGATAGTTCACAGTAATGCCAGATATCACATATGTGTTATCGTTATCACTTTAAATAGTCTCCTAACATTGGTTAATACAAATTCATAGTTGGAAATTGAAACACTAAGAAAGAAGATTAGACAACACATATTTATACATATTTAAATTTCTTATCATTTAAAATATACATATATATATATATATATAGTTAAGTTTATTGATCGTCAATGAAACAACGATGATTATATTTAACATCGTTTTTATATAAATTCATTAAAACAACAGTTTCCCCCATATAAATTATAACAATTATTAAGGTAAGAATACAAATTTTGAAGAAGAAAAAGGTTAGTTATGACGTTGACTATTGTAACAAGGACAATAACAAGGGGTAAAGGTAGGAGAACTGTGTGGGGTAGGGGGAACAACAAGAAGGTATAGAAAAGGACCGTTTTCCAAGATTTCTCGCAGTTCAACTATATTCGCGTAACCGTCTACACGTAAACAATTTACTCCAGTTGGTGATAGACAAATTTTGATTATTTGTTCTATTTCTAAACGATTTACTTGTGAATCGATAATTCCACACAACACATCATCAACTACGATCAACAACTACAGACTACTACAAACAACGACTAATTACGCAAAGTGTACGCGTGCGCTTATCACGATAGTGTAAATACGCATACTCCTCCCGGGAATTAAATATTATTTATTTTGGTATTTTTTCTTTTATTTAGTTTGTTTGTTTTTTTTTCTTTTGATAAGAAAGAAAACAAGGATATTCAAAGAATTAAAATATTTGTTCGGTTTTATACACCACTCATCACATTTTATTTCTTTCTCTCTCTCTCTCTTTCTTTCTTGTTTCAATTGAGACATTTTTTAATTATATTTATTTACTTTTTATTTTCGGGGGGGTTGGATTGTTGTTTTTTGTGGTTTTTTTCTTTTTGTTTATTTAATTACAAATCTTCGATACGTTGATCATCATGTCAAGGAAGACGAAGGATTTGAGCAAAGCTAACAAGGACGAATTGTTCAAATTTCTCGACTCATTCGATGTCATCTTTTCCGATTGCGATGGTAATTATTTACTTTCTTCTTCTCTTATTGAAAAATGATCTATTTATTAATATATTTTTTTTTTTTTATTAATGGTGATCTAGGTGTTTTATGGCACATCGATGCACCCATGGAAAATTCCATAGAAGCATTGAACAAATTACGAAGTTTCAAAAAGAAGGTTTTTTTCGTAACGAACAATAGTACGTCAAGTGTCAAAAATATTTGTGATAAACTTCGTCGAAATGGTTTCGATGCCAACGAGGTGAGTTTGTGCAAATTCATTTGATTCGATGTTAGATTAACATAAGTCATGTTACTTTTTATTACCATTTTTAATAAACTGGTTTTATTAGGTCGAGTCATAAACAACTTCCGTTTTTTAAGGAGACAAAAAATGACGTTTCTGCGACTGATGATAAGTGTAACGCAACTTTCGTGGAGTTGTTTTTTTTTTCTTGCACTCTTTGCTATTGTTCAACGTATCTATTGGATTTTGTTCTCAATATTACCTTTAAAAGGTTCGGTCAAAGTCGGAAATACGTCCCTGCACTAGGTTCATCTTTTAAGTTCATCTTTTAATTCTCCAGAACGGAATTTGACAAACCAATTTCTGAACTGCCCTATCAGTTATCAATCCTGCACTGTATACGCTGCATATTTTTTCAATTGCCACTTTAGTGGTTATTGCCTTGTTTCAATTCTTAAAGCATTACATGTCGAATATGCACTTTTTACTATAACTTTGTAACATTGACTGCATCAAAAAGTTAACAGAAGACTAAACTGAATTCTCATCTATACAGTGATATCGAAAACCCGTTTGTTTTCACATAACACGAAAGGTTTTGAAATCTTTCAACGAAAATTTTCGTTAAAATATTTTTACAACAAAAACATCTTTCCAATATCTTGCAGGTTAACATCATTCTAAAATATTTTCAAAAAGATTCATCAAAGATTTAACAAAAATATTTTGTAATAACATTTCTAAATATATTTAACTGATAGTGTAAGTACTTTTGCAAGTGTTCTGAACGCGGACATTTTTCACCTTGTAGAAGAGATTTTTTATTAGAAACCTTTTTTGAAAAAAACATTGACAAACTTTTCAAGAAATGTTATGGAAAGTTTTGTAGAAAATTTTGTATCTTATGTGGGATATAGTATGTAACTTAAAAATAGATTTTACATAGCCGCATCGAAATTGACTTATGACTCGATCGTAATATAAATCTAGAAAAACAAAAAAAAAACAAAAATAAACAAATAACCCTGCCTTGTTTATTTCAATGAAAAACTATAAACAAATACGTTATTTATAGTAATATTGAATAGATTTGAATAAATGTTAGTAGAAAAAAAAAAAAAAGAAAAAGTAAAATGAGTAAATAATACCAAATTTACATTTGAATGAGTGTTGTCTCGTAGCAAAAGGGTTCAAGGTTAAACATACTTTTCATAAATTTCATTATCAAGATAATATTATCACAAAATTCTTAAGTTCTATTGTCACAAATTTAACATTAAATTGTTTTCATTTTTAGGATCAAGTGATCGTGTTATCAAAAGTACTTATCTGGTATCTGAAAAAAATCCATTTTCAAGGCCAAGTTTATACGATTGGATCTAATGCACTTCGAAATAATCTGTCGGATGCTGGGATAGAATTGTTGGATGAAAATGTAAGTTAACGATAATTATTTGATATATATATATATATATATATACGATTGATACTCTTAATCAAATCAATTCAAAATACAATTATTCATATTATACAGATACCGACAATTTCAACAAATGATGTATTAACAATCTTGAATGAAGTCTCGGATAGAGAATCTGTGAAAGCAGTGATAGCTGATTTCGATGCTAATTGCAGTTGGGCTAATTTGAATTTAGCCATAGCGTGTTTGAAACGTGACGATGTACTTTACTTAACTGGTGCTGTTGACAAAATTGTCTATCGTAAAAATGATACCACGATAATAGGTAAACAATTATTATTATTACGATAGTTTAATTAATTTCATTGAAAATTATAAACTACCATATATGGTAATAGAATCATTTTTTGTGATATCATTTACAGGACCAGGTCCACTTATTGACATTATAACCGAGTACAGTGGCAGAGAACCAATTCCTATTGGAAAACCAAGCGAAATCTTACGAGATTATATTTTTGAATTTTGTAACGTTACCAATCCACAAAGGTGTTTGTTCATTGGTGATTCGTAAGTTGTTTACAAATTTTTCTAACTTGTTTATTTATTGTTCTTGTTCATCTGTCTTATTCGTATCTCCTTTTTTGTTTTTTTCTTTTTTTTTTTTAGGATAAATCAGGACATGAAATTTGCAGCCTTGTGTGATTTTCAAAAATTATTCGTCAGTAGTGGTATTGATAGTTTTGAAGATTCGCAAAAACTTCTACAAGAACTTCCTGAATACTATGTACCTAATCTTGGTCAAATGCTTAACATCATGAAAAATCTTAATTGAGATATTAGAAGAATGATTATTATAAGAAAAATGATAATTATATTGAAATAGAAGATTCCATTTTTCTAACATTTACATGATCAGTAATATTGAAATCACACACACCCACACACACACACACACACACACATGATAAATTAATATAATTAATTATTGATTATGTAAAACTGTGCTATATCAATGCTTTACTCAAATTTACTAATAATTATGACGAATCATTTGATTTGTCAGAAATAATTTATTGGTTTGAGTATACATAGTTGTTTTGATCATTTTTTTAATGACAGAAAAATCTAAGAACCTTTTTAGAATTTAGAATAATTGTGTTATAATCTAAATCGAATCTTCTATTTGAAAATATCACTATTGTATTAAAATACGAAACAATTTAAGACTTAAATCAACATTATTAACTAAAATGGCATGAATCATAATGAATTGTCTTCATTATTCGATTATTAGTTCATTTTGTGTCCATTAGTTGTTCATTTTCTGTTGATAAGTACAAATCTGATGATTAGAAATTGAATACTTTGATAAAAGTATTGAAGCTTTTGCACGAACAACCCATAAATGGGTTATTAGTAATAAAACTATATATATATCTATATACATAGTTATAAATATTGGTCTTCCAAATACAGTAGGCACATAAGTAAGAAGCTTTATATCAAATAGAACAAAATAAATTTATAAATAATTTGTTAAACAACCATTATAAATATGACAATAAAATAATACGCACATATCGTGTAACATCATGAAAATAGATTGATAATAATATTATGATAAATATTTGGAAAGATACGATTGAATGGATGTGTATGCTTCGAATTTACATTTACAAGTAACACATATTGTTATATTTGAAATGATGTTATGCAATATACCGATACATTCCATTTTATCAAAGATACTATAACAATCGTGATATAAATATTGTTAAATAGTTTATCAAATTTGTATTCTAATAATTATCAAATAGAAAATTAAAATTATTATTCAAAACGTTCAAAAAAGTATTATATTTTATTTGAAATATAAATATAATTTATCAAATGAAATCTTTCTTTGTATTAATCCTAAAATAATTTGTGATTTATATTACAATTTTTGCAATCTAAATATAATAGATTTATATATTTTTTATTACATTATATTTATATATATTAATAATTTAATATTATATTAATATATATATTAATAATTTAATATTATATTATATATTATATATATATTAATATATATATTATAATAATATTATAAAATATTAATATAATGTATTATATATTATATTAATTATTTTATTTATATATTTTTCTATATATTATATATAATATTTTTATTTATATTAATTATATATTATATATTAAATTTATATATATATATATATATATATCAGGGACGAGAACACTGGCGGAATTTGGTATTTGCGACAATAAACTTTTGAGTTCCTAATGCCAATTAATAATAATAATAATAATAATAATAATAATAATAATAATAATATATCATAATCGTAGTTAAATTAGAACTAACAAGATTAGATTAAAACATTTAGTATTTTTTTTTATTATCGTGTGAATAAAAAACCAATTATCGTCTCTTAGAATAGAAACTATATAGAGAGAATAAAAATAGAATTAAGAAGAGAATAAAAGAGTGTGGGTAAATAAGTAAAGAAGAGAGACAATGTTCATCATCTATACTCTCTCTTACATTTAAAGTGAACCCAACAACGCACATGTGTTTTTCTCTCGTATCAGTGTATCAAGAAACTTCGAGAGCGCAAGATCGTTTTATTCCTCTCCTCTTGCAATCTCACTCTCTCTCTCTCTCTCTCTCTCTCTCTCTCTCTCTCATTCGTTTCTCTTCGTTTCGCCTCGTTATTTTTCGCTACGAGAAGATTTGCAATAGTATTGGTATAGATTTTAATATCAATAGTAGTAGTAGTAGTAATACTTTGATGGATAAAACTACGAATTGTTGAAATTCATTAAATTTGGTTTTCTTATGTAATAATTCATATCTACACATGTGTACTATTGCATAATACTTCTTGAGAATATTTGTGTGTGTGTGTGTGTGTGTGTCAGTTCATATCTGGGAGTGTACATCGTCAACAAAACAAGTACAAAAGAGATGGATAAGAAAACTGGATAATATATATTTTTTTTTTTTTTTACATTTGATAAATATAACAAATTATTTTTATTTTATAACAATCGACAAGAGAACAATTTCGACGGACTATTTATCAAGATGTTCGAATCGGTGAGTGTTAGTTGAATTAATTTGTTAATTTTTCAAAAGCATCTTTAGTAAAGACAATACGATTTATTTTATTTATTTTTTTTTTTTTTTCATTGACGATAAGTAAAAAGTCATTTTTGATATGATTAAATGAAACAATTATTCGTCAAAATAAAATTTTGACTTCTTTTCAACAATTGTTATTATTTTTAAAGTTTAATTTAACTCTAATTCGATTACAATAATTTGATATTAATTTGTTCTCGTATTGATTAATTCTATTAATCATCGTATTGTTCGTGCTTACGAATTTTTATAAATGACATTTTGAATTATTTGTCTATTACAAAATTGTTTGAGAAATTGTTACGTTGATAAATATTTGATTTCACGTACAGATAAATTTGGACGAATAATCTCTGGTATCAAGAAAAAAAAAAAAAAGAAAAAAAAAAGAAAAAAAAGAACAAACACCATATGTACAATATTTTACCATCCACATATGTTTTCCTTCACTAATCAAATATTTCCATATTCTCATGGAAAGATAGACGTGTTATTTGAATTCGATTAGATAAATTCTTTTCAAAAAAAAAAAAAAAAAAACCAAACAAACAAAAAAATATTAAATTTATTTTTATCACAGGATTTCAATTCGAGGATCGTGATAACCTGCAGCATTGCGGTATTCCTAGGTATCCTTTATTGGAATTTACGTAGTAACAGTTCTATAGAAAAATCAAAAAGAAAAAATCCATCCAATAAGAGTAATGGTGGTTGTGAACAAAAATCTGAAACTAATAAGACAAATTTACATGAAACTACGAGTAATGATGATTGTGAAGAAAAAATTCAGACAAATTTAAACGAAACAATTAACAAAGATTGTGATGACAATTTACAAATTCAAGTAAAAAAGAAGACAAGTGAGATTAATGTAGAAACTAAGTTAAATATTCCTAAATTGAAATGGGTTAAAGTGGGTCGTGTTGAGGAACTTTATTATTATCCTTTGAAATCAGGACGAGGAAAGACTATAACGGAATGTAAGTTTACGGAATATGGGATATCCGTGGAGGACGAAGGTCTACTTACACTTAGAGACAGGTAAACAAATCTATATATTATAATAATAATAATAATTTAATTGTAACGGGTGAGATAACAATTGGAAATCAATCATTTTAGTTTTGTTCATTAAATCATTTTATTATCAGCAATCCATATACGTGTCATTCGAATGTAAGATATTATAATTTTCGATTTAACTTATCAAAAATATAATAATATATATATATATTTTAATATATATTATAATATATTTATTAAATAATTAATTTTTATTATTATTATTATTATTATTATTATTATTTATATAAAAATATTTATTAATATACTAAAAATATTTCTATATATTATTTATATTTAATATTTGTAATTAATTTATATTTATATTATAACTATATATATATTAATATAATTATTATTATATTATAATATATAGTATATTATATATTATTATATAATATTTATATATTTATATAATATATTTATATTAATATTTATAATAATATA
>NW_015149064.1:400830-421600 GCF_001465965.1 Polistes dominula | reverse complement strand
TTTTTTATTTAAAAAAGATTGATTTAAATAATTCATTAATTATTATTAATTTTTTTTAATAATTGAACATTCGTATACATTATTGTATATTTGTTTTGTTAATTTTATCAGACAAAAATGAATAGGATTTCAGAAAACGTTGGGACACTTGAGACCAAGAACACCACCGGAGGTTCAAGAGAATGCAGTGAAAGATTTGATTGGAAGATTATTAGGAAATGATTTAGTTAATTTATTCGATGTTCATGTTGATCCTAATCTAGGACCAGCAGGAAAAGATACATTTCAGGTATCGATTATTATTTTGAAACGATTAGAATAAAAAAAAAAGGAAGAATGATGAATTAGGATAAACATTTGAAATCGATATTTGTATGATTATTATTATTAGATAACAAAAAATGATGCTGGTTTAATAGAAATTCATGGTAATTCTGGTGTAACCGTAGCATGGGGTTTACATTATTATTTAAAAAATTATTGCAACGCTCATATATCCTGGGATGGAAATCAAATCGAGTTACCTCGTACCTTGCCAGATGTTCGTGTCATGATTAAGTCAAACGATAGGTTTGCATTATTACATTAGAAATATATTTGCATACCTAATCATCATCTTTGAAAAGAAAATTCATGAAATTTCTTTGACAATTTTTCAGATTTAGGTATTATCAAAATGTATGTACGTTGGGTTATAGTTCAGTTTGGTGGCAATGGGAACAATGGGAACAACATTTAGATTGGATGGCCCTTAATGGGATTAATTTAGCTTTAGCATTTGTAGGACAAGAAGTCATTTGGGAAAGAGTTTATTTCAAGTTAAATTTAACTCAAGATGAGATTGACGAACATTTTGGTGGTCCTGCTTTTTTACCTTGGTAAACAAATCATTTTTTTTTTTTATTATTATTATTATTATTATTATTATAAGACATTTTGTTTGTATATTATGTGAAATGATTTTATTTGAACGAAAGGTCTAGGATGGGTAATATTCGTGGATTTGGTGGACCATTGACTGCTAATTGGCATCGCAAAAGTTTACGTTTACAACATCTTATACTTGAAAGGATGAGAGAATTTGGAATAATCCCTGTATTACCTGCATTTGCTGGTCACGTGCCAAGAGCCTTTGCCAGATTATTTCCAAATGCCAAAATGACCAAGATAGATAGTTGGAATAAATTCGAGGATAAATATTGTTGGTAAATTGATTATTATTACTATACATAAATATTTTTATGTCAATTTGATTATCATTTTGTTCAAATGATTACGATTCACGATTATATTTGCAGTCCTTACTTATTGGATCCC
This sequence comes from Polistes dominula, assembly GCF_001465965.1. Next base: position 420,283 of record NW_015149064.1, on the reverse strand, counting down.
ACGGATGAATTGTTTCAAATTGTCGGTGAAATGTTTTTAAAAATGGTATATGGTTATTTATAAAATAAATATTTAAAATAATAAATGATATGATATGATATATATATATATATAATTTTGTTTAACATTTTTATAGTATATCAAAGAATTTGGAACGGATCATATATACAATTGTGATACTTTTAATGAAAACGAACCTGGTAGCAGTGAATTAACTTATTTAGGAAATATTTCAAGATCTATTTTTTCCGTCATGAATAAAGTAGATCATCATGCTATATGGTAATATAAAATATATTACAATAAATATTAAAACAAATCAAAAATCAAATGAATATTTTTGAAATTGTTAAGGTTGATGCAAGGATGGTTGTTCGTTCATGAATTCACTTTCTGGACCGAGCCCAGAGTTCAAACATTTTTAACTTCAGTTCCAATAGTAAGTAAAAAAACAAACAAAATAAAAAACAATTACAAAAATTAAAGTACAAATGTTGTAATATAATTTTTTTTACAAATATTTTTTAATTATCAGGGACGAATGATAGTACTCGATTTACAATCGGAACAATTTCCGCAATACAGAAGATTAAAGTCGTATTATGGTCAACCATTTATATGGTGTATGCTGCATAACTTTGGTGGTACTTTAGGAATGTTTGGTTCGGCAGAGATTATTAATAAAGTATGTACGAATTATTGAGAATAATATTTAATAATTAATGAATGAGTTAAAAAATAAAAAAAAATACAAAAACATGTGTGCAGATCACACGTGTTAAAAGTGAAATCTTCAAAAAAAAAAAACTAAGTTTCCAAAGAATGAGACGAATACAAAATATCTGGCGTAGGATAATTGTATTCTCTTCTTATTTAGTATCGCGGCCGTTTCATAGCCGCCTACCGCTCCGTTACATTGCCGCCTACCGCTCCGTTGCATCGCCGCCTACCGCTCCGTTACATTTTTTCAAATCACCCCGATTCTAAAGAAGTTTTCACTTCAAAAATATGATGCAAATGATGAATGAAAATCAGTGTTATACGAAACACTGGGTTTCATAAATTATTTTTTTAGACATACATATATTTAAATATCATTTGTTTTTTTGTTTGAAATATTTCGTATGAAATATTTGTACAGAAATATTGTAATTTATTTATGTTAATAGCGTGTGTTCGAAGGAAGAAATATGGCAGGTAGTACAATGGTAGGAACAGGTTTAACACCAGAAGGTATTAATCAAAATTATGTCATTTATGAATTAATGAATGAAATGGCTTATCGTCGTGAACCCGTTGATCTTGATTTATGGTAAATAAATATAATCAAATATTTCTCTATTACATTTTACATTAGTTTGAGATTATTTACATTTAAATATAAAACAACCATTTTTAGGTTTGAAAATTATGCTGTTCGTAGATACGGTGCGTGGAACGAGTATACCATAAAAGCATGGAAAAATTTAGGTAAAACTATTTATAATTTTAACGGATTACAAAGGATTAGAGGAAAGTACGTTGCTACCAGACGGCCAAGTTTAAAACTTTCCACTTGGGTAAGAAAAAAAGTGTTCCTATTACTTCCTAACGAATGAGAACAAAGTTCAACTGATTTTAATTCAATCATTCCAAAGTATTTATTGCTTTTTTCTTCTGTTAAACTAACTAAATTACTTTTTGTTTTTGTTTTAAAGACTTGGTACAATCGTCAGAATTTTTTTGATACTTGGAATACGTTCATGATGGCACGATTTGGAAGATGTAACAGTACATTGTACAAACACGACGTTGTAGATATAACCAGACAAACATTGCAATTGTTAATCGATTTAAGTTACCTTGAAGTACTTGATTCGTACAATAAAAAAGATCTCTATGCACTTCGGTAATAATACAAAATCTACGTAGGGGCTGGAACTTAAATAGTTGCCAACTATTTATTCACAACCGATACAAAAGAGTTACATGTTTGCACCTGTTACTGTCCTTCAAAGTAGTCACCCTAGCGTTGTGTAGAACCCGTTAGCAGAGCCTGTTATTGTTGATGAATCTAATGAAGCGGTCTACTGCCTGTCAAATCTCTAGAACAGTTCTGAAGCGAATGTCACGAAATGGAAATGGTGGAATCACCACAACTTTCACCATACTGGGGTTCTGATGCACTTTCGTGGTGACCCATAATGATGTCATTCATTGGATTTGCGTTTCAGTTTTGGTTCCAGAGATTCGACAGGCAGTAGACCCCGCTTCATTCGCACTATCAACAGAACAGGTTCTACTAACGGGTTCTACACAACGCTGGTGACTACTTTGAAGGACAGTAACAGGTGCAAACATGTAACACTTTTGTATCGGTTATGAATAAAATAGTTGCCACTATTTAAATTCCAACCTACGTATTTTCAATATATTATAAATCTAAAAATCAATGCAATTAATTTGAATGATTTATTTAATTAGATCTTGGTCATCGAACATAATCGCATATTTTAACGATCTCGAAATGATACTAGCATCGAGTAAAGATTTTTTATTAGGCAATTGGTTAAAAGCAGCAAAATCAATGGCGGATAATAATGATTTAAATGAAATGAAATTATACGAATACAATGCTAGAAATCAAATAACTTTGTGGGGACCAAACGGTGAAATAAGAGATTATGCTAATAAACAATGGTCAGGTGTAATCGTTGATTATTTTCAACCACGATGGAAAATATTTCTCGATGCTCTTCAGGATACTATAAGTAAAAATATTAAATACAACATTACAGAAATTAATGAAAGGATTTTTCGTGAAGTCGAAGAACCTTTTACTAGATCGAATAAAATTTATTCGACTGAACCCAAAGGTTATTATGTTATTTTTTTTTTTTATAGAAAAATTTCTGATACGTGACAGAGATAATAAAAAAAAGATATATTTTTCATTTTATTATTATTTTTACAATATTATAAATTATAAATTATATATGAAATATAATATATTGTATATTGTAATATACAATATATAATATTATATGAGTAAAATATTATATTTAATTATTGTATAAATATTAATATTATATTTAATTTATTAATTGTATAGAAATTTATTATAAGTTTTGTTTTATTTTATTTTATTTTATTAATTTTATTTTATAAATAATTTGCTATGCTATAAATGATATTTGTTTGACCACGTCAATTATCAGAATATTATTTCGAATACTTTCGATCTCTAATTAAATTTGTATTTTTAATTTAGGTGACCCTATCGAGATAGCAATGAACATATTATCCAACTGGTACAGTCCTGTTCTGATGAATATTTTAAGATTGAGAACATCATCACGAGTTTCTTCATACGAATTCGATTTATAATTTAATTTCATTTTTTTAATTATTTAATATTAGTCAGTAATTATTTTCATTTCTTAATCATCATCTTTTAAGATTTTAATGAACAATTATTTTATTATTAATGTTATTAAAATATATTCATTTTTGTAAGTAATAATATACACGTACCTTTTTTTTTTTTTTTTTTTTTATTCTAAGATAAAAAATCCATTTCAGCAGCAGTTTCCTTGCCATCAAATTTTTGTACCTAATCAAAAGTGGATTAAAAAAAAAGGAATTAAACGTACACCTTAGTCTCATAATTCTTTCGTTTCTTCATATATTAATAATAAGAGATAACAGTACAGTACAAAGAACGATCTAATTAAAATTATAAATTAGTAGATAACGTTGAAATAATAAAATGTCGAGCAAATAGAAGAATATCAAATGATTATTATCCTTGAATTTTTATTTAAAATATTCCCTACGAAAAATATTATAAATATTCATTTAATTTTTTTTTTTACCAAAAATAGATCGTCAAATATAATAATAATAATAATAATAATAATAATAATAATATAAATGAACAACGATAATGCATATGGATTATTAATTATTAACAAACGGGAGAGATAAAATAAAATAAAATAAAAAAATAAAAAATGAAATAAAAAAAATAATTCACCGTAAAACGTATCAATAAAATCTTAAAATAATATATGGCAAGTAAAAAAAAAATAAAAATAAAAATAAAAATCCCCAACTTTAAAGAAAAATTGCTAATTAAAAAATGCATATAGTTTTAAATAAATACAAAAATAAAATAATAATAATAATAATAATAATAATAATGTTAATAATAGACAGTTAAAACAACACACTTGTCGCATTCGTCTAATCGCTCGATGATAACATGGAAATATAATTTTAATTTCATATTTCACGCGTACACACATGCGTAAATTATATATATATATATATCTTGCATAATTTAATATCTTCCTTCTTTTTTTTCTTATTTTTTTTAACGTGTGTATGTGTGTATATATATATATATTTTTATTTAGAAAGATAGTGCGCATCTAAGTAGAACGTACAAAATATGTTGTTGTGCATTTTATAAGAATAAGATTTCGGAGAACGTTGTTTTATTTTATTTTTATTTTTTTTTTTTTCGAAAGAGACATCTACGAATTGAAATATACATAATATACGTGTTTTATTAATTAATCGCCTTGTATATAGAATTTTTAGATTTTTTTATTTTTTTTTTTATTTAAATGTTCTTCTTTTTTTTACCTTTTTTTTCTTATTTATTTCCTTTTTTTTTTTTTATTTATTTATTTTTTTTTTTAATACTCAGAAACTAATGTATAGATTGAAATATCATTTTTGAATTTGTTTTTATATATTTTTTTTTTTTCGTCTTTTCTTTTTTTGTTTCTTTTTTTAATTCTGATTTTCGTTCCGTTCCTCATTTATTCCTAAATATCATCGATTGAATAATAATACCCGTAAGAACGTTTTTTTTTTTTCACAGAAAAATTTATTCGCAAACGTTTCGTTGAAAAATTTCATTATCCTCCTGGTCACTCATGATCAAGTTTTTTTTTTCTTTTTTTTTTTGTAGACAAAAAGAACAAGAACAAAAAATTACTTTCATTCTATTGCATTTATTTTCATTTTAAACGAACGTTCGCGAATCGATTTCCGTTCGATGTGCGACCTGTGCAAGTATTGGTACATCGTGTGCCCATGAATTCAAACATGAAAAACTAAAAAAAAAAAAAACAAATACAAAATATAATTTCTTAAAAAGGAAATAATTTAACAATTGACGAATGAATTATTCACGAATCCATTTCTAAAATTGTTTTATCAATTATTTCAAAAACCCAACATATATATATATATATAACAAATATTAATTTAAATTAAATTATAAAAATAATTTTTCTGTTTTATAATAACTACAATAAATATTTAATAAAAATATTTCTATTTGTATCACGCGTGTACACCGTTTTACAGAATTAAACACAGGTCGCATTCGTTTGTAAATATATCATTATTATTATTATTATTATTATTATTATTATTATTATTATTATTATTATTATTATTATTATTATTATATAATAAATGAGATTATTAAAAATGTATTTATTTGTAATCGTAAATATCGATTATTAAATAGGATATGACTCGAAATCGCTGTACGCGAGCTTTCGTAAGCTATTCGCTAGAAGATTCACACATTTTTGTATTATGGTCCCCCGTGGTCTTAATAAGGTCCGACTAAATCACGAGTCTTTTCTTTTTTTTTTTCTATTCACATTTTCCTATTACCACCACCACCACCATCACCACCCCCCTGTCATCTTTTATTCTCTTCCCTCATTCATCCATATTTGTTTATTTTTTATTTTGTTATCTCACTAATACCATTTGCTTTCGTATGTACACGTATTTCATTTATGATCACCATTCCTCTTGGTCGTGTGCTTAGCACCATTGGTTGTACGGCGTGTGAGAAAGCTTGGTTTGTTTGTTTGTTTGTTTTTTTTTTTTAATTTCAATTTTTTTTTTTTTATTGATCCTCCCCAGTTATCGGTGCTTCTTCTTTTTTTTGTTGTTGTTGTTTTCTTTTCGTTTTATTTATATATTATTTTTATTTTTTTTTCCAAGCGTACGTCATCGATACTTCCGTTCTAAATTTATAAGATTGATAAGATTTTTTTTTTTTTTGTTGGTTTAGATTGGAAAGAGACATTTTTTTTTTGTAACGAATAAAAGTGCGAGAAAGAGAGAGAAAGTGATAGAAGAAGAAATAGATTTTACAATTGTATATATATATATATATATATAAAACAAAATAACAACGATGATATAATAATCTACTTTTACGAAGAATGTTTGAAAAAATTATTTCTTTCATTATTTTTTGTTTTTTTCTTCACTTTTTCTAATTTTTGTAATTTTTTTTTTCTCTTTTTTTTTCTTTTTTTTTTTGGTTAACCCTTTAACCAAGGAGAATTTTGTTTCGTCTCATGCAAATTCGTTATTTTAATTATTAATATTATTAATATTATTATTAATATTGTGATTTTTTTTTGTTTCTTCACTTTCTACTTCGTTGAACAATCGATCAATAATTTGAGGAAGAAGAGTTTTTTTTCTTTTCTTTTTTTTTTTTTTTAAATGTTAAAGATTAAATCTAAACTAACGAGGAGCGTTTTCTTTCTTTTTTCTTTCTTTTTGGTTCTTACAATTAAACAGTAATCATTGATGCGATCTTATTTTAAAGCTATGATTCATTATAAACGTTATTAAACGAATTTGGAATGTTCAAAATACACACTTATCATAGATCGTATTTTTTCTTCAACATTTTTACACGTCAACGTACCTTTAATTAAGACACAAAGAAAATAACATTATCTCTTTTTCGTTTAAATATCTTTTCTACGAATTATAATAATTATTCGTACGAGATAATTTAAGTGATGGATCGTTGTATGTGTCTCGTGAACTCTTCGAATAATTTTTGTTCTGACATGAGTTCAATGTTTCCCATTTTTTTTTTCTTTTTTTTTTTTTGTAAAATACGAACACAGTGTGTAAAAAAGATTCAATCGATTTTTACGAACGATAATCAGAACTATTCTATAAAAATAATTTTAATCGAGACACTTGAAAATGAATCTAACAAAAAAGAAAACAAATGTGCAAATCACACAATTAAAAAGTGAAACCTTCAAACCAGCAAGTTTCGAGAGAATGAGACGATTTTATAGTATCATAAATCAATTAATTTATTATAKAATATTATTATTATACTATTTTTACTTTTATTTCGAATTATTTACTAAATAATGATAAAAATGTGCGCCTGTAGATATGCAACCCTTCATACACAACTTGAAAATGTTGCTTGCGAGCGTCATCTGTTGGGACGGAATTTTTTTTCACTCCAAACTGTTCATACACGTGTGTATCACGGGTTGTCTATCTTTCGGACAGAAAAAATAATTCCGTCCCAACAGATGACGCTCGCAAGCAACATTTTCAAAGTGTGTCTGGAGGGTTGCATCTCTACAGGCGTAATATTTTGATATATAAATAAAATAATAAAAATTTAATTTTAATTTTGTAATTAATACGCTTCGTAGTATGCAGTAGCGCATAAACACAGACACATATAAAATAGGAAAAATTGTATACTATATTCTATCTCATTCTCTCTTAAGTTAAATTCTATAAATCTAAATATGTGTTTGTCTCTTTCTCTCTTCTTACAAATGTAGCCCATTCTTTTCATTTCATCGAATTATTTTTGTTTATTTTATTTATCGTTACCTGTCGCTTTTTCATTTTCAAATCATCTCCACTTCTAAGGAAAGTTTTCACTTGAAAAAAATAAAAAAATAAAAAAACAGTACAAATGTAACTTCGTTTAACTAATGTAAATATAAGCGAACTAATTTGTGTTCTAATTCCACAGGGTTTCTCAAAACTTTGTTTTCCACTTTGCCAACTCCCATTAACGTATTATCTATTCCGTAAGTGTAATAGTCGTTTGATGAGAATTTTCCATTTGCTCGAATTTGAGAATTTTGTTGGATCAAATTTAAACGACACCTCCTTGTACACAGAGTATAGCAAACGAGAGTAGTCATAGTTTGAGAAACCCTGTTTTAATTCAAATCGAATGCAAACTATATGCAATATTTAAATATAATATTATATATACATGGTTCGTACAATCCTCATTTGAATATTCCGCATCGTCCTTATATCTCTAATAACACAGTTACTATTTCTTATCGTGCAAATTCTAAATCCGGCCAATCAAGTGTCTTCTTTTCTTTTTTTTTTTTAAATTTGTAATCCAAGAGAATCTCAATCTCTTTTCGTTTTATTTTACCCAAGACGAATGATTCTTATGTTTAATATTTTTTCTTTTTTTTTGGCACGGTTATATTCAACCAACAACGTTTGAAGCTCGATTTGTTTAATTGAAAATGAAAAAAAAAAGTGATTAACACGTTTGTCGCCCTACCCGTTTCAATTGAGTTTGAGTCAGGCCCAAAATTCGACTGTCATGTGGTTATATATTTAATTTCATTAATATAATTATTATCTTTTATTTACTAAAAAGAAATAAAATATAAAACTATCTTTTATTAACCGAAAATAATTTTGTTGCTTTCGAAATGGGAAATGTGATAAATTTTTTTAATTAAAAATCTTATAACTTCAAGAAGAAGAGCGTGTCACCGTATACGGTGACGGGGCCGCCTTCAGAGAAGCATGCCCATCTTCGGTATACGGTGCCATGGCGATGAACGTGTTAATCAATTTCAAATAGAGATCACATTTTATACTAAACTAAGATCGAGATTTAATATTCGATAACAAATTGTCATGTTCGTTGCTTTTTCCTTTTTTTTTTTTTTTTTTTACATTATTTAAAATATCCTTTTTTCATTATAACCGGCATCATACCGGATTTCTAAATAAAATATTCTAATCAAAAGTGTATTATATTATATTATTCAAGAGAGAATATCTTCTACTTTTCTAAAAATTGCATAGCAATAACGTGCGTCTTCTTATCTAGACGAAATTATTAATCATTCAATCAATTCATTTCATTTAATGAACTCACATTGATCGTCATTGTGTGGGTTTTTTTTTTTTTTTTTTTTATATACTTTAAAACTATAACTCACGAGGAAGAAAGAAAAACAACTTATAAACAAGTTGTTCAGATTGCAATGATTGCAATAGTTCAGCATGAAAGATTGATCCTTACAAAGGGGTGGTTTTTTTATGAAACGATGCAACAACCCTTAAAGAAAGAATTCAAATGAAAACTAACAATCACGAATTAATTCGTTTGTTTGTTTTTTTTTTAATCTTTTTTCCTACACCCCCTAGGAAAAAACGTTTGTCTCACGTGCACCGATTGCAGTTTAACATTTTTCTTTTTTTTTTTTTTTCTATCGAAATGAGAAAGACAGAAAGAAAAAAATGAAAAGACAGAGATATCGAAGATGATAATTAATAAAAGTGGGAAGAATGAGATTGATTTTCGTTGATTCATTTTTGTCGACCTCTTGTTAACAGCTGCTGCTTTTAATTAATTAATGAATGAATGAATGAATGAATTAATTTCCAACGGATTTAATGACGAACGTATCACCGCCTCTCGATTTCTGCTTCTTGATTCGACGCTTCCGTCACTGGTGGCAAAGGACTCTCCATTGATATTTGCCTGAAGGATAATTATCAACTATGATTGATAACGCCTGAATAACATTGATGGGAACATTCTCTTTTTTTCACTTTCTATAAACTTTAAACCTGATACGATTGATTTAACTTTTTTTTCTTTTTTTTTTTTTTTTTCAAAATTTATACAATATTTTTATTGTTTCGTTGATTTGACGATTTAATCTCTTCTGTGTTATTTTTGTGTCAATTAAATCATTTGAAAAAGTATTTTAAACAACGTTATTTTGGCTTGTTGCATTTCAGGTGTTGCATTTTTTTTTTACACGTAAATGAAACCCTGACATATAAAAAAAAATAAATGTTCATCGATTTGCAAAAATATTTCGAGCAATGATATTTAAACAAACAAAATTTGACCTATCAAATCCTTGCATTATTTTTTTACACGTAAATAAAACCCTAACATAAGATAAGAAATAAATGTTTATCGATCAAATCATTCATAATTTTTTTTTTTTTTTTTAACTAAAAAAACTCATTTAACCTACCCTTGCAATTATATTCTACTTCATATAATATTAAAAAAAAAAAAGCAAAAAAAAGAAGAAGAAGATATGTTTCACCTGTTGTTCACTTGCCAATCGTAGGAATCCGGTGCCGAGTTGCTTCTACCCGATCTTTGAAATCTTTCAGATTTGATGTTTCTCGAAGTGGTTGCACGTTGGACCAATGATTCTGCGGTTCCTTCCAAAGGTAAAGATGATTCCTCTGTCGCATGTTCTCCACCTTCGTTGTTAGAAATTTTGCCAGGAGTTTTTTTCGGTAAAAATGGATTCTAAAACAAACATTTCAAACATATCATGAAAATTAGTTCACAGTTTCAACCCCCTTTTTTTTATCCCTACTCTCTCTCTCTCTCTCTCTCTCTCTCTTTATTTCATTCCAACACATTTTGTTTCCTCCCATTTTTCATTCTTTACTTTCTTTCTTTTTTTTTTTTCTTTTTCTCTTTGTTTTATTTTTTTTTTGTCCAAGAACTTAGGTGAAACGAGAACGCATTTGTTCGACTACATATATCAACCCTTCTGCTGTCTCTTTTCCTCTTACGTTTAGCTCTACGAACAAATCCGACCCCTTTAAATCCTTCTTCACGTGTGCRTTTTTTTTTTCTTTCTCTTTCTCTTTCTTTTCATTTCTTTTTATCCACCTTTATTTCTCTCTCTCTCTCTTTCTCTCTTTCTTTCTTTCACTCTTAGCAACCGTACTTACGGCAAATACTTTATACAAGGATTTTGCATAGTCTTGACATCTATGCCAACTCGGATATGTCAGCACTTTGCATTTTATTTAACCCAGAAATATTATACAGAAGTAAGAATTAATAAATTCAAATTTTACACGATTTTAATTGAAAATCTTTCATCAAATTTTATATATATAGATATATATTCAAATATTTGTATGATAATTTATAAATAAATTGCGCCTGAATTTAGGCAACCCATTGTACCAGGTCGATAATGTAGAAAATGTTTCTTTTGAATGAATGAAATTTTTTTTTTTTGATGATTAAAACAATATTGCAACTCGCAGATGCAATTTTAAATATTTCCTTCCGAGAGATGACGCTTGCAAGCAATATTTTCAATGATGTCTGGAGTGTTGCCTATCTCCAGGCACGAAAAAACAATTACTAATTAATTAATTCTAATAAAACGTTAAATGAAGATAGTTGACAGTCTTGAAGATTAAAAATCATTGAAATTGTTAAGGATCGTTTTAATTTAACTTCAACTATAGTTATTAACTGAAAAAGACAAACTGATAATAAGCTTTTTCATTAAAAAAAAAAAAAAAAAAANAAAAAAAAAAAAAAAAAAGAGAAATGAAAATAACAAAACGAAGGTTGATGAAAAAAAAAGAAAAAGAAAAAGAAAAAGATAGAAAGAGAAGGGAAGAAGACAATGTTTTTTAAACGAAGACGAGAAGATCAAGGTAGTTTATGTAATTGAAATTCAATGCAATTCTTAGATATCCGAGGAAACATCAAGAGAAAGAGAAAGAAAGAGAAAGAAAGAGAGAGAGAGAGAGAGGGAAAGAAAAAGGCCAAGACAAAATGACTTTTTACATTAACCCAGGAGTTGACAAGTTTCCGCTCGGAGGCAGAAAAAATAAGAAAACATTTACACACACACACACAAAGAGAGAAAGTAGTTAATTCTTTGATATCGCTACCGAATACAACGAAACTTACAATTACGTGTTCTTATTTTGTCGTTCTTGTTTTATATAAAATTAATTCAAAATTATCTCGTCTTATCCGTTATATAAATTTTTTTTTTGGTCATTTTTATTTTTCTTCTAATTATAAGGCATTTAAATAATTAACAACAATTTTCAAGAGACACGTAATAAAATATGAAAATGAACTATATATATATATTGTATATATTCCATTTAGTTGAGTTAGATGATCTATCAAAATGGTCATAGTATGTCTTATATTGTTTCACTTTATCCATTTTAATAAACGTATAGAGAAGCACTATGGCCGATATCGTATGTACAATAGAACCGGATTACGTATCCGCACATATTGCGGTTTCTATATACCGCATCCCTAAACGTGCAATCGAATTTCAAAGCGAGTTACGACCGAGTTACGGGGGTATATGCAAGAGGAAGGATGAGACTCAACTAACGGAGAATGAGAATATACGAACTGGTATATCAACCGAATATCAGGATAAAGCACTGACTAAAAGAAAAAGAGAACGTGTGTGTGACTATGTATGTGAGCCTATGAAGGACAAAGAGAGAGAGAGAGAGAGAGAGAGAGAGAATAGTTTCTTTGAAATAAGATAGGGTAAGAGAGAACAACGTTGTTCAGACGTGCTTTCGCGTGAATATATGCGTACAGAATAAACAACAATACTGAACTGAATGTTGTACTTTAACTCGAGCTCGTAACGATCCTTCGAATGATAAGTATCATCATATATATATATATATAGATGAGCTTTATTGTCTAGAAATGATGACACGTTGAACATCCCTTCCTTTCTACGACATGAAATACGACCAACACAAATGAGGATTAGTTACGTAACTCTAACTTACGACTGTTCTGCATCTAGATAAGGTTGATTAATATTTTCAGTCCAACATTGAATTCGTTTCGTTTGCATTTCTTTTTTTTTTTTTTTTTTTTTTTTTTTAGTTAAAATTTCTTTATATTTAAGCTGATTTGAAAAACATTTATAAAAATATTACGCCTAAAGAAATGCAACCCTCCAAACACACGTGTGCAAATGTTGCTTGCGAGCGTCATCTGTTGGGACGGAATTTTTTTTACTGCCCGAAAAATAGGCAACTCGTAATACACGCGTGTATAAACAGTTTGGATTGAACAAAAATTCCGTCCCAACAGATGACGCTCGCAAGCAACATTTTCAAGGTGTGTAAGGTGGGTTACATATCTACAGGCGTACATTTTTATAATTATTAAATAAATAATTAGAAATAAAAGTAAAAATAATATTATATAATAAATTATTCTTCTCCTGATACTATGTTTTTTTTTTCATCGGTCAAATTCATTTTTATTCATCAATGTAAATAATGAAAATATTATTTCTTGAAACTTTGATGTTTTGATTGATTTTTTTTTACTTACTTGAAAGCTGTGTTGTTTGAGCATTTTTTTAACGAGAATCAAAGTATCCAACTTGGGTATTTTGGTGACAACCCTTTCAACTTCTTCGTCAGTAACCGTAACTTGTAATCTACAATTGTCCGTTTCACTTGGTAATGGATCTTTTCCAGTATTCGTCAGCCAATCGTGTTCCTTCAAACATTGCAATGATATTCTATCGTTCGGTCGTTTAGCCAACATCCTTCCTATGAGATCACATAATTCCTCTGATAATTTTGGTTTATCTGGAAATTTTAATGGTTCCGTACGAATAGCATCTTGTACGCCAATTATACTTCCAGCACCGTCCCATGGTAATCTTCCTGTCACCAATGAATAAAGTGTCACTCCCATAGACCAAACGTCGCACGACTAGAAACAAACAAAATATATTTTTTAATTAAATAATAAATAAAAAAACACAATTTCAATAACCTTGAAGATATTTGATGGTAAAGTTTCCCTTATGGTTAGTGTAATAATTGGTGATTATGTACGTGATAGCATAAATATTATCAAAATTTCCAAATTCCTAAACTAATCGAAAATTCATTTGACAACGTTACATGGTATAAGCATGATCACCAATTTATAATACTGAAAAGCCCCATAATATTACCCAACATGGTTAAAGTGTAATCGATAAGTGGACAAATTTGAGATGCTCTGATACATTAACACATGCAAGAATATAAAAATATTCATAAAAATGACACCCTAATTCTCGTACAATGTAAACTCAGTAAAGTGTATCTAAAGTTTTGATTGGTACAATAATTTATGTAAAATCCAAACTACATATGATGATTTTCTAACGTTAATACTGAAATATATAATTAGGATAATGAGTTTTAAACAAAAATTCTTACGATCATTTCAATATTATTACTATTATTATCGTTAATCTTTGACAGTACTGTGTTAACATTTTGATTGATCGTTTATCCTGTAGAAACAAATTATACAGTGCCTGGGATTATACAATCCTTCGGGGCAAATGTTTCAAAAGAATGCGAAGAGAAATTTTTTCATTTTTTTTTTGTTTCATGCCTCGAGCGAATTTCAATCCTCTCGTCGCGATTGCATTGAGATTATGAATTTAACGAACTAGAATTATTTAAAAAAAATAAAATAAAATAAAATAAATTGAAAAGATAAAATGAGGACTGTGATATTTCCATATGTATTTAAAAATAATACATTAATGAGAGAGGGTTTCAAAGTGTGAGTTTGACATAGAAACCATTTATTTGAACTTACATTTATTAAAAAAAAAAAATAAAAATAAAAAGAAAAAATGTAAAAGCTTTTATTTGATTAATGTGAGTTGCAAAACCCTTTTAATCGAACTTCGAACATATTTGAATATAATTATCAATTAAACAAATTTCGTAAAATGATTTTTATGATTTAATTCTCAGAATAATTTTGAAATGAAACACTAATAGACGATATAATAGGTATGAGTATTATGTTTACGCAATTAGTCAATGTACCGTTCCTTTCATTAAAATCTAGCACGGTTGTACATACCAACACCATTAACGGCATTTCGAGTTGGCATCTCGTAAACCATCACCATGATTTCGTGAGTTGGAATTCGTCGTTGTAGTTGATCGTAGTGTATAAGAAAGGTAAAGAGAAAATGATTTTCGTAGAAATTGTTGAAACGATTCGCATTCAACTATGAAATCTATTCTTTAGATGGATATCTAACACCATCAAGGACTTTATTCTTATTTTGTCTTGAAGTAATTAAGCCTCTCTCTAGTGTTCGTGATCAAGTTAATTGTCTTAAATACCAATTAAACGAGAAATTGGAACACACAATGCGGTCAAATTCTTTTCCTTCAAGCGAATATTATTAATTTTCTATAAACAAACCATCGTCAATTGAATTTTAGTAGAAAATTGTTTGTTTATTTGTGTACGAATTATTGAAACATAATATTTAACTTGAAGTTAATTAACACATCTTGCATGGCAAGTGACTAAAGTTGTTGTTGTTTTTTATTTTATTTAAATATTTTTTTTATTATTTTATTATAAAATGTTATCAATTTTTTATAAATTATATTCATATATTAATTTAAAGTATATTGAAAATCTTAATATATATATATATAAATTATGTGTGACGTTGTTTGTCCGCAATGAACTCCTAAACTACTGAACCGATTTTAATTAAATTTTGCACACTATGTGCAGTTTTATTCAACTTGAAAGATAGGATAGTTTATATCTTAACTTATAATCGCAATAGGGCGGTATAAGGTAATTCGTTGATTTAAAATCGTGGGTATCGGATTAATTGTGAATCACAGCAACGTGTGGCAGAGCACTCCTAGTATATATGTATCTATATATCTTTTAGCAGTGAGAATAATTAATCGAATTTCAATTTAGCGCTAACATAAACAACATTAAACCCAGCTAGCTTTGAAAATGACCGTATATACCGTGTGGCATGGTTTGATAGAGATTCGAGTAATCTCGATTAAGCAAACTTCGTTAGATTCGTACGCTCGAGAATACGATTACGAAGGATAGGGCCAAGGGTTATTTACACTTGCTAATTACGCTTGGCATCCACGATCTTAATATATCGGCCCTTTCCAAATCGATAAGCCCTTTTTCCCTTAGATAACATCTATATTATGTAATATATATCTATCGATAAAAGGCTTTAGGATTAACCCAATTTCTAATTTACTTTTCTATCATTTTACTCGAGTTTTTTTTTTTAAAAACCTTAGTGTACTATGAAGACTAATGTTTATAATTAATTAAAATTATTAAATATATATATATAATTTATTATTAATAAATTATGTCGTTTCTACGAAAGATTTTAATTAAAAGTATTCAACATTGATAGTGTTAATTTTGATTTTGATTTTAAGGATAATTAATAAACGAAATAAAAATCAGGTAAAATTGTTTATCTACGATCTTTATTTAATATTTTGATTATAAATGTAAATATAATAATCTACATTCTGGAAAATGTGGATTTTATTGGAAAATCTGTTCGTTCTGTGTAGCAAACATTGAATATGTAACAGGAAAATTCTACTAATGTAAAAAATAGAGAGARAGAGAAAGAGAAATAGAAATAGAAGAGAGAGAAAGTATTTACAAAAATATCATTGATGATTTTAAAAAGAAAGAGTTAAATAAAAAGTGTTATTAATATTTTTCAAACTAAATGAAAAAAAAAAAAAAAAAAAGAAAAATATAACTTAAACACATTAGTAACTTACGTAAACCATAATCCCATAGATAGATAAATAAAAAAAAAAGATAAGACAAAGATAAAAATACATATATGTAAGCGGAGAAATATTTTTCAAAAGAAATATTTTGTTCATTTCCAATATTAAACTCCGAAATGTAAAACAAAAGATTCCAAGAATATATAAAATAGAAAAGTATTGCGTACCTATCATTTGATACTTTTACAGATAAATAAAAAAACCAAACAAAAAAAACATAGAATTTTTCCAACAAAACATTCCACGCGAATAAAAAAAATTTTATTGTAAAAAAAGAAAAAAAAGCAAAAAAAAACAGAGAAAAGTGGTAAAAGGTATTATTTGACAAAAAATAATCAAATAAAACGGATAACCTTACTCGCGAAATTTGATCGTAAAGATGATCTTATCATTTTACGTGCAAACAACGAGATAGAAACAAATTCCGAGAATATTGCATTACAAAAGACGACATTTTCAAATTAAATTGAAAAAAAAAAACATAAAAATAAAAATAAAAATACAAATAAAACGAATATTGCAAAATATATGAAACCTAAGTATTAAGTAAAGAATATTACAACATTTGTGAAGGTAACTTTTAAGGGTTGTTTCTGTACACTTAAAACAATTTAGAAAAAAAAAAAAAACAAAGTTCTGATGGTTCATGCATTCTAAAATGAATCTTCTATCGATTAATATTATTATTATTATTATTATTAGAAGTTAGAAATTTTTCTTTGGTATTTACCGTGCCGGAATAATGAGCGTCTGGTATGGTTGTTTCCGGTGCTGCAAAAGCCGGTGTACCAGCTGGTCCCGATAACAATTCCCCGGATGCCCTTAATTCCGCACTAACACCCAAGTCAGCAATCTTTATGCGACCATCGCTATCCACCAGAAGATTGCTAGGTTTAATGTCACGATGTACTATTCTTTGATAATGTACTGTAACATAAATCAAAATTTCATCATCAAACATTCATGTGTCGTATTGATTTCTGTCTCTGAATATCTTTTCAACGTTTAATTTAATCGCCAAAACATAAGACACCATTTTTATAGAGCACTTAATTTCCTACAAAATACTTCTAGAACATTTTTCTGTACAATCAATAAATAATGAGGTATGAATTTTAATTCATTAGACTGAAAAAAAAAATAAATAAATAAAAAACTACGATGCGGAGGATCTTCCTATTAAAATGAAGAGCTCATATTTGGTGAGAATTTTTTTTTAAGGTATCTAGCAACCCATTTTTCCGTGGCACTTGTACAAAAACAAATAATTGATTATTTTGACCCAACCTAATATATATATATATAATTGTATTTATGTAATTAGGTATTTAATAAAATGTCAAAGTTTCTATTACAATTGGAACAATAAAACTTTAAAGATACAAACTTATGTTGTGTGTGTGTACAAATTTACATAAAATAAACAACACACTTGAAAATAAACACTTACGATATTCGATTCCCATGACAACATCGCGAAAATTTTTCCTAGCAGTATCCTCATCAAGAGGTTTGTCGGTTGGTATTTGAAGAATTTCTCCTTTCTGTACTAACTCGAATACCAAGTAAAGATTATCCTCGTCCGGGTCGTCGAGTACTTCAACCAACTTGACGACGTTCGGATGATCCAATTTCTTCAACAGAGCGATTTCTCTGTAAACCTTTGCCAAAGGATCAGCACTACCCTTTCTACCGGGTGCCATTCTACCAAAAATACCAGCCTTCTTCATAAGTTTCCTTTTGCTTAATATCTTCATGGCATAGTGAGTTTCATCTTCCTCGTTGTATGCTAACTTTACTATACCATATGAACCCTATTCAACAAATAATCATAAAACTTTATCTCATCAAATTTAATGATATCTTATATTTAAGTAATATTTTACATACGTTCACGCAAAATAATCTATTAATTTCAACAATATTTTAAATTTATACAAAATTATTGCGCATATTAGAAATTTATTTTATATTTTATAATATGTCAATCTTCAATATGTTTTCTTTTTTTTTTTTTTTGTAAAGATTTAATATATTTAACAAAATAATTAGAAATTTTTAATATATATTAAAAATATATTTATAACAAATACTAAATATATTAAAATTATAAATATATTTTTAAAATATACTAAAAGTATAAATATATGTATTAAAAATATAATTTAGCAAATACAAAATAAGATAAAATCTTGTAGAAACCAAATTTGCATATACGTATACGTATATATATAAGTATATTCATATAATTAGATATTTAATATAATTCAAAAGTCTCTATTACAGTTTGCAATAGTTAAAAGTTAAAGATAAAAAAAAATAAAACTTATTTTACATACATATATAAATACAAAACTTTAACTAAATTCACTACTAAGAGATCTAAATGATTAAGAAAAAGTACATTTGCGTTTGCAATGAAACGAAAATTGGATTTGAGTTAAACGTTCTCTCTCTCTCTCTCTCTCTCGAACGTAGCACGAATAATAATCATAGTAATGAGACTAGCATTTCAAACTAATCTCGTATTATGTGTAATTATTCGAAAAAAAAAAAAACATAAATAAAAGAAACAACACAATACGAATTGTGATGGTGAAGATTACGAAATAAGGTAAATCGATGATCACAATATAAAACACAACTCTCAACCTCCTCCTTCCCTCCTTCAATTACGTTTTATTATATACTCGTTGTCCGATCGACGACGTTGGCGTAATTAATTTACCGGCGTCGCGACGACGACGACGACGACGACAAAGTAACGAGGTACGATCTCGAAGTACGATGAGAAGGTGGCAAGGGGGAGGGGAAGGGGGAGATGGGGGCCAGCAACGACGACGACGACGACGACGACGACGACGACGACGACGACGACGACAAAGTAACGAGGTACGATCTCGAAGTACGATGA
>NW_015149064.1:388212-400780 GCF_001465965.1 Polistes dominula | reverse complement strand
GATGGGGGGCCAATTTAACTTTGACTTTAATTATACCAGTAGGTTCTTCTTGTAACGCTTCGGGCTAAATGCCACCACAACGATTATACCTTTTTTCACACTTCAATTATGTAAATGGTTAAAACCATGTAAAAACCTGTTATTCGATGTAATTTACCTTAAATAAAAATATATATCCACCACCATCACAATCTAAAGATTTTTTTTTTCTTTTTTTTAAATTGTTCTTAACGAAATTATGTTTCTATTTTTTTATTTTTTTTTAATCAAATTATACGAAAAATAAAAATCGAAATTTTGATTATCTAAACGAAAATTACAAGAGCTTATTTCTAGAGATTTATTTTTTTTTTTTTTTTATCTGTGCATTTATTATAATCTTTATTATGTATTTATTTTGTATAAAAAGGAAAGAAACAAAAAGGATTATTAAAATGATCGATATAGGAATGTATCGAGTCATTAAATATCGATTAAATATAAATTGAGATACAAAGGTAGCTTATAAAAATTCTACTTCGTACTTTTCTTTCTCTATTCGTTATTAATCGTTTTACCAATCCTATCAAACGGATTATCCTAATCGATTTCCGATGACAACAACGCGAACCATCTTCACTTAGACGTTGACATGATATAGTATATCAAAAAGCTTTTTGTTATTATTTCGATAATCTATATAGAAAATTAAAAAACAAAAAAAAACAAAAAAAAAACAAAAGAAAATAAGCACATAAAGAGTAGATTAAATATTTCTAAATGACATTTCTACAACTGCAATAATAAAATATAAATTAAAATTAATTAACAATTATAAAAATACAATTTTAAGCAATTTATAATTCGTCCTATACCTTTTCATCCTTTAAATTATTTTAAATATTGAAATGCTAGTATTTGTGTCCTATTTATAAACTTTAAAATAAAAAAGTAATTTTTTTATATAATTAATTAATAAAAAGAAAATATTTTACATAAACTAATACTTAACTTATTTCTTTATAATATATTAGGTTGTCCCAAAAGTTTCTTCCTTTTTAGTAATTCTACAGGTACCATATTTTTTATGTTGAATAATTTAAAGTATAGTAAAATGTAAAATAAAGTAGAATATTATTTTTAGTAAAATATCGTAAAATACAAATAAAAAAAATTATATATTACGCATACAATATTGTTCAACTTATTATCAAACAAAGGAAGAAACTTTTGGGACAACCTAATATTAAATAAATTTTATGTTCAAAATCACTACAGAATTTGTTATTTTACTACTACCACTACCACTACTACTACTACTACTACTACTACTGCTACTACTAAATAAATTTTAATTACTATGAACAATTGACAAAATTTTCGTATAAAAACTTTCATAGAAACTTTTCGTAATAATATGAAATGTTTATAAAAGCGTAGGTGGAATAATATGAAGAAAAAGAAGAAGAAGAAGAAGAAGAAGATGATGATGAAGAAGAAAAACCAGGAAGACCCATACGACCCTCCCATGATTATAAATACTTTGCCATAAGATGATGGTTGCTGTCCTATCTACACGGAAAGCTTATAGTAAGATATACGAAAAAAAAAGGTGTTCCTTAAGTGTTCCCTTGAGGGCAAGCCTAGTGTACCTTTGAAGGGGAAAAAAAACAAAAAAAAAAAAAAAAGAAGTAGGAAAAAAGAAACCGTGCCTTATCCGACCATCTTCCTTTGACTCCCACTCTCTCATTCTCTCATGTTTTTTTTTTCTTATACACACACACAACACACACACACTCACACACAGAACATATACGGCTACACAATGGGCACGTGTAAAAGTATAAAAAGAAACAGTTTCTTCCTCCTTGAAGTTTAAGCCATTTCGATAATCAAGATCGTCGTTTATGCGATCAAGAAGTTCGAAGGTCATCGTTGATTCCCCTATCGATACTACTCAAGTATTATTCTGTTAGATCTCCTTTAAATAACAAAAAAAAAAAAAAAATACTGAATTTATATTTCGTTAGATTTGTTTTCTCTACAAATAAAAACGTTCTACACACGCGATTGAAATTTGTGTGTTTCTTATTTAACTTTTAAATTAAAATTGATGTTGTACACTTTTTGTTTTTATATTTATCTCGAATATTATCAATTTATCTTTATATAAAAATAATAATTAAAAAAAAAAAAAAAAGTAAAGTATTATCTTTTCCTAACTATAATTTTATAAAATATAAACAAAATATTAAATAGTTATAAATATTGTTCCACGATTAAAAATATCTTATCGATTATTTATTATTAATCCCTTTGTATGTCAACGTTTGTACACGAGAAAGGGTTGGTAAAACAACGAGCATCGAGATTACGAAGATTCATTTTATAAAAATGACAAATTTTTAACAGTGTTTAACCAATTTTTTGTTTTGTTTTGTAAAGGTAGAAAAAAGAAAATGAATTGAGGGTGCAAAAGGATTAATTTGACCAATAAATATTTCCACCCCTTTTTATATTGTCGAGGTTTATCGTTGGAGTTTCAAAAGTTAGAAAATGTAATCGTTCTAAAAAAAAAAAAGGATAAAATAAAAATGTAAAAAATGAATTGTCAAACAATTGTATGTTAGAAAAAAAAAAGAAAGAAAAAGGTGTGTTAGAAGTGAATGATTGATGATAGTTACCTGTCCAATATTATCCATCAATCTGTACTGGTTTAACTGTAATCCACCTTGAGTGTTATCGATAGAGACTCTTCTACTTTCTCTTAAAGGTCTTCTACGATTTCTCGGTGATCCCTGAGGACTACCGTAAGGAGAATAAGGACAATAAGGATAAATGGGTCTGACCGAGACCGTAGCAGCAATGTCTGATAATACTCGATGAGTACCAATAGCACCACTGACACTAATATCACCAGGTGGAGACAATTTTCTATATTTCGTTGATGATCCAGTTAAAAGGGAAATTCTTGGAACGTTGTTACTAGGAGAACCACCACCACCATCACCACCACTACCACTACCACCACCACCACCACCATCATCACCCTCATCTTTTTTCGAATTGCTATTCGTTCGGGTAACGTTGGAAGAAGAATCATCAGACAATTTAACGATGGACGATAATCGATCAGATATTTTTTCAACCACCATCACCTCCTCTTCTTCTTCTTCTTCAGCCCTTCCAGTTATTTCCAAGGATATCCTTCGATCGTTAGGACAAAGTTCGATTTCTAGACGATCGTCAGTTCTGTCTTCTGATTGGGTTGATATAAAACGATAAACTTTGTTATTAGATCTTGAAATAATTTCGGATTTGGTATCAATCGTCATAGATTTCTTCTTTGTTATCATCATAATCTTGTTATTCTTCTTTTTCATTGTATCATTATCGTGATCGTCATCTTCTAAAGAGGAGTCCTCGCTAGATTTACATTTGGATTCTTCTTTAACACCTTCGATGGGTTTTATTTTATCTTCCTCTTGGTTAGTTGATGATACAATTGTTTCGATTGATTCAACGTCATCGTCTTTTAAAATTCGATCGGATACGTTTTCTTTTTGTATCGTCGTTGTTTCTATTGGACAACATTCCTTCGGTGAATTATCTAATGATTTTGATAAACATTTTGTATCAGTTTTGTTTGTTGAAACAATCGATGATGGATTTAAAGATTTGTCGTCTAAAACAAAAAGATTAAAAAAAAGAAAAACAAATTAAATAATTAAATGAAATATAATAATTAATAATAATTATGTAATATATTTAATAAATTAATATAAATATTTTTATTAATATAAAACATTTCAATCAATTATTATTTTAAAAATATTATTTAAATATTTAAAATATGATATCTTTTAAATTTATTATTTTATATTATATTAAATTATATATTAATATATAATATAAATTGTACAAATATAATTAATATGATATATAAAAATAATAATAATAATAATTATCTATTAATATAAATATAATTAAAAAAATCATAAACTGCTTTTACTTTTATACTTTTTTTTTGTTAAAAAAAAAAAAAATAATACATTTATTTCAATTGGAGCAATACTAATTTCGTTTGACACCAATTGAAATATTGAAATCACCTTTGACAAAGGATGAACTGCATCGATTAATTCTCCTACTCCTCTATTTTTTTTTATATTTTTATTTTTGCAAAACAAAACCCGATGACGATATAATACCAATCGTATCGTTAAAAGATGCGTCAATGGTATTATATAAAAAAAAAAAGACCCCCCAAAAAAAAAATAGGAATTATTATACTTTGAACAAAATTGTTTAACAACACGAGTCGAAAAATATGTCGAGTGAGAATCAAACAAAATGTGAGATTCGTCGTCCAACGAGATTTATTTTATATCAACAATGTGAAATATTTTTTCTCTCTTGATTTATCCTAATGGTTATATCCGATAATTTCATCGATCGTATATAAACAAAAAAAAAAAAAAGAAAAAAGGATAAAACAGTGTAAAAAAAAAAAAAAATCACGACCTAATTTTCGTTTTCATTAATTTCATTTGATAATCGTTGCTTTCTGTTGTTCAATTATTTATTTGATATAATAAAAAATAAAATAAAAATATAAATTAAATATCATTGATTTAAGTATCTTAAACAAAGTAGATTTTAACAAAATCTTTTTCGTCCTAACGAGAGTCACGACACCTTCAAAAATATTTGTCTTATTATTGTTGAAAATAAATCTTTTAAACAACTATGATCCCTAATTAAATCGAATTAATAGTTTCGAGAATCATCATTTTAATCAAAAATATTAAACTCACTTGCATGACCAAGATCGTGAAGATTTTCCAGTGATAAGGATGAACTGTTAGAATCGTCCTTGACAAGTTCCTTGACTTCTTCTATGTCGGGCATATCCAAACCCGAACTGGAAAGCTTCCTTTGCTGCACTTCGTTCGTTGGCGGCATCCTTTCCAAAACGTTATTATTATTACTATTATTATTATTATTATTATTATTATTATGATTAGCACCAGATGAGAAAACAAATTTAAATTCTTCTTCTCCGTATCGCGAATTTAATCTTTTAGCCGATGATCTTCTTCTTTCTTTGATAAAATCTTGTATCACGTCGTAATTCGTCGAATTTCTTCTATCCTCGTCGAATGTTCCCAAATTACTGGCGTATCCGCTACTTTCTCTACGTGGCCTTGAAAATCTAGGCGCACTGCTAAATCTTTTGGCCAATTCACGAGGATCAAAACCTTCAGCTTCTTCGAGAAACAAAGCACTGTCCTTGCGTACTTCGATTATCTCGGAATCTGACGTTTCTTCTGGGCTTGATGCAATCCTTACATTATCCTAGAAATAAATCAACACCATCACTTCAAAATAAAAAAAAGAAATATTTAAAAAAAAAAAAAAAACCATATGAAAAAAGAGAAATAAAAAGTTCAACTATATTTGAACTTAATTAAATGAGATTGATCCAGCTTTTTTGTTAATTGGGTCGATTTGCAAATTTAGATACGATCTTTCTCATTTACTTTGATCAACGAAAGAAAGAAAGAAAAAAAAAAAAGAAGATTAATTTATATTATTATGTTTATTTTTAAAACGAAAAGTTTTCACGAACTTTATTCAATCTTTCTCCATTTCTTTTTTTTATTTCAACAAATAATTTGATCATATCGTTTTAATTGGATGGTTCTTTGATCAATGATGAGAAAATTGTGTTTAAGTTTAACGCAAAGTTTTGTTTAACCTTTGACTAAGCATTTTATTTTCAGATGAAAAATTATACTTTGATAAGAAAAACCAGAAAAATTAAAAAGAATATTATTATTAAAATGAAATTTAATTAAATGAATAATTATTACCGAACTAAGAGACGAAGTGTTCTTCCATTTTGGATCTTGCAACTCGGTGGTTAATGTTTCAGTTTGCAATGTAGATCCTTTATCAAAATTGTAAGAAATTTTGTCAACAGGTATGGACAATTTGTCAATAATACTTTCGTTCGTTTGACCACACTTATCGACACAAATATCCTTAGGGATTTTTTGCGAACCGTAAGAATCCAGGATTTCGGTTGTTTCGATCACTTGACACCCCGATGATTCCTCACTTCTTTCGTTTGTTTCTTCACGATCGGATTTAACCATCAACGAATGTGTGAGTAAAGGATTATTTTTCTTAGATGATTCCAATGGAATTTCCAGCGTCACGTTTTTCTCACCTTCCAAAATTGGCGATATTGTCAATTTCTTTGACGATGAACTTGGTGATTCCTCGTCAACTGCCTCGTACCTGACACACATCAATAACACTAATGTAATTATTTAAATAATAATAATAATCAATTTGTAATTAAAGGATATAAATCAAATTGTCGACAATAAATTCAACGCTAATTAATCAAAGGTTGTAAATTTACGCAAAATCTATTTGCAAATTGCACTCCGATGAATCACAATGATTGAATGTTTCATTTTGTTTCGAGTTACGTGTCCAATGAAAAATAATTTTGCAAATTGCTATTCTCTTAATTTGTATTTTTGTATCAAATATTCAAAAATGTTTAAGATACAAATCGTGAAAATTGTAATCAAAACGACAAGTCAATGAGCTTTGAATTAATTTTACGATAAAGAGAGGAAGAAATGAGAATATTGCGTTAGAGTTACGTCAGGTTTACGTCATGAGCTTTGATGTAATTTTACGAGAAAAAAATGGGAATGGTTGTGCGTATATGTGAATGTTTGCGTATCAAGGAAATAATTCTAACGAACATTTTCAACCATAATAGACGAATAGGAGAGAACGAGTCATTAAATTTGAAAATAACGTGACGAACAACGCGTGTATAAACTTTCACGAATAGAAATGGGATGCTGGGACATAATTTGCAATTGAAATCTCGTCACTGTCTCTTTCTTTCTTTTTTTTTCTTTTTTTTTTACGTTTGCTACGTTAAAATATGAAATTTCAATGACAAATTCTTTCCTGCCAAACTAAGAATAATAAATGAATAAACGAAGAAGAACAAGTTTTATTCGTAATAATTATCTTCCAACTATTTCTTCTCGTACGAAAATTATCCACTCGTAAATTAATTCCAACTTTTTTTTGTTTTGTTTTGTTATTATTTAAATTAATATTATAGTTGTATCATATCGTAGAATGAAATTTGTAATTGTTAATGTAAAATTGTTATTTATATACCATGTATAACATATTGTGTTTGTGTATACAAACACAATAGCAATTCGTTCGAGAAAGAAACAAATAAAAAAAAAAAAAAAAACTGAACGATTAAATGAAATATTTAATTTTAACCCTTAAAAGGTTTGTTGAGACCACCACCACCAATTGAATTCTGTAATATTCTTGTCTGTAAATGAACATTTTCGTAAATTAACAGTCAATTTTAATTGTAATTTTCTGTCAAACACACGAATATGTTTCTAGTTTTGTAGTCAAATCGATTTCTCCAAAACGTTAGATATTAATATTCCAGTTTCATTAGAGAGAGAGAGAGAGAGAGAGAGGGTATGACTGTTGCGTATTTGATTATGTAAGTAAAATATGTATTTTCTATGGTAAAATTAAAACCAGCTGATTCGAGAATATTAATACGATCTAATTTACAATTTGAAAATGATACGTCGTGAAGACCGACATTTTCGACAGATCCGTTTCATCGTTAAACTCTATAATGAATAATGAAACACAACACACAGAAAAATATATATACACGTATATATACAAAAACACGTATAAATAACATTTTACGAAATAATTTAATTGTATCTCATTTTATCGTAAGCGTTATGACGAAGGTATGAACGAACGAACGAACGAACGAACGAACGAACAAACGCAAACGTTCTCGTTAAACGTTTACAGCTCACCGAGACGTAACGAACATCGAATTACGAAAAAAAAAAAAAAAGAAAAAACAAACAAACAAAAGATGATACAACAAAATGCAATTATGACAATAAAAAAAGGAGAGAGATAAATTTATATTTATGCAATTATGAAACAGGTATAACACCTTTTATTTTGTTGTTGTTGTTGTTGTATTTCTTAAATGACGAGGCACAAGAAGAAGAAAATAAATTTGCCAATTGCGTCATTGTAACGAAAAAAAAAAAAAAATAAATAAATAAATAAAATAAAATAAAGAATAAAATAAACAAATTGTAATTTAACGTCAGAATTATTGTGCAACGAATAATTGTTATTCGTATTAAAGAAAAAAAAGAAAAAATTTCGAGGAGCATTAGCATAACTCGCAATAATCTTAGTTTCATTGGAGAGTTGACTAAAAAAAAAAAACAAAAAAAAAAGAAGAAAAGGAGTAGAAAATTATTCACAGAGTTTTAGTTTTGCACGAGCGTGAAACAATTAAATAGCGTATCCCCCGTATAATTACCATAAGCCGATCACGCGAAATACGAAGCTTAACCCGTTCACTTTAAGTAGCTCATTTTTTTTTCATTATCATCGAGGTAAGCACGCGATACCGTGACACCAAAACTTTTAACTATCGCCTTTATTACGTTACTCATGATAATCAAGGTCGAAAATAATCGAAATTCTATTTTTCATTCTGAATTATACGCTGGCACGATCCTACTTGCTAATTTCATTCATTTTCCACCCTTTATTTTATCTAGAAAAAAAAAAAAAATAAGAAAAAGAAAAAAGAATTTATATTTAACATTCCAGTCACGTGTAGAATTCCATTGTACAATTTGATTCTACTAATAAGAAGATTACTATTTATTTTTATATTTTAATTATTAAAATATTAATTAGTAAAAAATTACAATATATTATTATTAATATTATTATTTAATTATTATTTCATTTCATCAAATATATACGTCAATTTTATGTTAAATAATATATATATATATATATATATATATATATAAGTTTGTTATCTTTTACCAATAACACAAAAATATTATTACTTTCTAGCTTCTTAACTTCCTTATTTTTTACACACTTGTTTTTTAATTTTTTTTTTTTGTAACAATATCGAAAGATAAATTTATTGTCAATTTTTTGTTCGAATAGATAATCTCAACCAAGATAAAAAAAACCGCGTATATTTGATACAAAATCAACGCACGTACCTACGTAAGTACATAAAACCAATTCACGCATACATTTAAATGAATATAGAGAT
Organism: Polistes dominula; assembly: GCF_001465965.1. The sequence continues at coordinate 391,602 of NW_015149064.1, read as the reverse complement.
GTATATATATATATATTTCCTATGACGTCATTGGATCATTCTTAACACCTATTCTAATCCTACCGATCAATTATTTCTTTTTTTGTCTCCATAGATCGTAATAATCATTCTCTAGTCCTTTTTTTTTTTTATCTCCATTACCTCATCCTCCTATAAACTATTCGTATCGGTCTTTTTGTTATTTATCTACCTGTCTATCTATCCATCTCTGTCTCTCTCTCTCTTTCTTTTTCTTGGACATTTCCGAGAAAGGACAAATCACGCGTGTGTTCGTCTCACGAGATTAAAGTCCCTAGTGTCTAACCGTGAAAATCGTTCGTACGACAAACAACTACTCCTCCTAATTCGATACTCGATTCCTCACTTTCTATCGATCTTTTTTTTTTTTTTTTTATTCATTTGTATCTCATCTTCAGCGAGGAGAAAATAAAAAGTAAGATTAGAAAAAAAGAAAAGGAATAACAAAAATAAAAAAAAGTAATGTAAATTGTTCTTTCAATTAGTACTAGTATCAAAATGATATTAATAATATTTCAATATAATATAATATAATATAAAAATAAATAATATATATTATATAAATATAACATAAAAATAAATAATATATAATATATAAAAATAATTAAAAAAAAAAAAAAATAAGTGTGTGTGTGTTAGATAATATATAAATATAATATAAAAATAAATGATATATAAAATATAAATATAATATAAAAATAACAAAAAGGAAATATAATATATAAAAAAAAAAATAAAAAAAATAAAAAAAATTTCTATGACATAAAAATAACAACGTAATAAAAATATTTCAAAATTGTTTTAAGGTTTCAAAATAAAAATATAATACAAAGATAGGTACGGTTATATTCGTTCATACGTTCGAATATTCGATGACAATCTCTTTTTTATTTCTATCTCTCTCTCTCTCTCTCTCTCTCTCACTCACTGGATGAGAAATCCGAAAATCAATTCGTCCTTCTCTCACTTTAGGAAACTCTGACAAACCACAAACCTACTACTACTGCTACTACTACTACTCTCTCTTTCTCTCTCTCACTCTCTCTTTATAGTTATAGGTATATAAGTTCGTTTTAGTGAAAGCCTGTACGGATACCAATGGAATTTCCCGTTCGAAATTTCATCACCTACCCCTTCTAGGCCCAACTTTCTGTTGGGAAATTAATTTCCAAACTGCCTTAACAACTTTGCGTCCCCTATGCGTCCATCCCCGTACGCATAGGCGAAAATCGAATAGGATTATTGTACCCGAGGATGAAATTTGTTCTTAACGAAAGTGAACAAGAATATTATTATTATAGTTCACTTATTTTAATTATTATTAAAAAAAAAAGTCCTATTCTTAATACGAATATAATATATGCTGTAATCGATATAAAAACGAATATATAAATATATTTAAAATTATCAATCAATTAAATATATTTTTTTGGATTCAAAAATTTCATTTAACACTATTATTTTTTATATTAATATAAATAACAAATATTTTTCTTATAATTTAATTTATATATTTTTAATTAATTTATTTAATATAAAAAAAATATATATATAAAATATTAATAAATATAAATATAAAAAATATAAAAAAAATACTAATTACCTAATATTTAAATATTAAATTAAATTAAATGATTTATAATTAATTAATAAATTAAATTAAATATTTTTCTATTTCTTATCAAATAACGTTAACACATTTAACTATACGAATAATCAACCCTATATATATTCATGTTTTATATTAATAAAAATTACCATAATACCAATTAACATTCGTAACAAATACCCACTGATAGAAACTTGTGGTAAACTTTAGTTAGAAATCATTTACACACGAGTAGAATATATATATATAACTGTTAATATTTGTATATACTGAAAACTATCATCTTCAATTTAAGTAAAGAAGAGAAGGGGGCAGGGGGGAGGGGGGCAGAGGGGAGGGGGCAGGGGTAGGGAGATATTCTATACTCGTTTGCTTAACTCCAGTGTTTCACGTAGTTATTTAATTAGACTATAATTAGACAACAAACGAATAAGATCCTCTATAATTTTGATGTTGCAAACTCTCTCTCTCTCTCTCTCTCTTTTTCATACATATTTGCGTGTGTGTGTATGTGTATGTTATATCTATCTCTAACAACCCCCTTTTTGCACGTATATTTCTCATCCTTTTCCCGTATCTATCTCTATTCGTCGTATTACGAATGCGGATCTCGTTTTAACGTTGCATTCGTTGACCTAGTTCACGTCGAACAATTGATCCGCGTGTTGGCGAACATCATAGACTGACTATACATACATACATACATACACATATACAAGTATATAAGTACACACATATATGTATATATATATTATAAGTAGTAGAAGTGCAACGTTTTTCTTTTCCTCTCTTGCTGTTGCCACGTGCTCAAAGATATTCTACTACGAATCTTACTATTCTCATCTATTTATTTACCCTCTTTCTTTCTTTCTTTCTTTCTTTCTCTCTTCTCTTCTTTTCTTTTCTTTTCTTTGTTGTTTAAAGTAATTTTTACAAATCCATAAGGTATTTACTGTTCGATCACGTATGCACTTTTATCGAATTTTTATCAAATTTATATTCTATTTTCGTGAAAGAGAAAAATGAAAAAAGGGGAGACTGCAGAAATAAAGAAAATATGTGTAAAAGAAAATTGGATTGAAATTTTTGTTTCTTATTTGTTTGTAAACGTTAAAAAAACTAGTGTATTCAGTTCTTTTCTTTATATTCTATTTTCTGGAAAACGGGAAAATTCTATTCAAAGACTAAAAGGAAAGATTTGGGAGAGCTATAAAATCATAAAACAAAACTTAAGAATTATTGGGACCTATTGGTGCAATGAAAACCCTTTGTGCAAGTGTCAGATCCTTCGGGTAGTTTCGAATTTCTATGGAAATACGTGTGACACATAAGAAGAAACAATAATCCGTTATTTTAAACGAAGTCCCTTTATGCATGGTCTTTTTCTGCGATCTTTAACTAAAAAACATAAGCTGTACCCATCGGTGGACTTATGGGGTGGATTCTTAGGCTATTGGTCAATAAGATTCATAATCTCCTTCCCTCTCCAAAGGGGTGTAGGTTATTTTTGATATAAATATGTGGAAAGAAGTAAGAAAGTGTTCCTAGTCAGTCCTTAGGCCTTAGTGCTCAGTCTGTATCTGTTCTTAGTTAGTCAGTTCTTAGTCAGTCCTTATGCCTTAATGCTCTGTCTGTATCTGTTCTTAGTTAGTAAGTTCTTAGTCAGTCCTTAGGCCTTAATGCTCAGTCTGTATCTGTTCTTAGTTAGTCAGTTCCTAGTCAGTTCTTAGGCCTTAATGCTCAGTCTGTATCTGTTCTTAGTT
>NW_015149064.1:343528-368243 GCF_001465965.1 Polistes dominula | reverse complement strand
TTTTTTTTTTTTTTTTTTTTTTATTATTCTTCTACTCTTGTTTTATTTGCATACAAAACGTGCAAGATAATTCGTAAGTTTTGAGACACATGAGTTTGAACGAATGCAATTGCCAAATTTTTGATTTGATACTAACAAAAATAAATATAAAAATAGAAATAGAGATAAATAGAACAAAAATAGAGAGAGAGAGAGAGAGAGAGAGAGAGAAAGACAGAGAAAGAACTTTAAGAAATTATTTTTTTTTTCTCATCACTTTTTCACACTTAAAAGTGTTCAAAGTTTATACAATTGTTTGTTCAAAGTATTTTCTTTCACTTACATATACTTCTTATATACAAATACAAATATCAATACAAATGCAAATACACGTAACACGTAAAGAAGACGTACACGACGATGTTGTAAATAAATTCGTGCATTTTTGTTTTCTCAACATACTTAAACAAATTTTTCTGTGTCAGCTTTTAAGCGTATCTTAAGCGTAATAATAAGACCTTCATAATCATCACCACCCCCCTCATCCTCCTATTACCGTAGGAAAAAAGAAAATGAAATGAGAGGGGGGAAAGGTAGGGAGAGAAGGAAAGAGTTACGGTAAAATTGTCAGAGTTTAAGTAGAATTGTGCAAATACACAAGACATTCGAATCGTCATCTACGGCCTCGGTCCAAACCTACTTGGTTTCACTTTCACGTCAAATAAGAGAAAGAGAGAAAGAGAGAGAGAGAGAGAATAAAAGAAACAAAAAAAAAAAAAGAGGAAAAGAAAAGGTTTTGCAACCCACGCAAATCCAACATCTCGCGTTGGCACGCGTCGTAACACAAGAAATACAACAAAAAAAAAATAAGGTACGGAATAAAAGTGTTTTTTAAAGAGAAGAAGAAAAGAAAAACGAGAACAAGAGAAATTTGTCCCTTTTCTTTCTCTTTTTTTCGTAATATCCAACTTACCAATCCATCCATTCGACTATTTTTCGTTCATTAAAAGGCACCTTCCCATTTCGTTCATTAAAAGGCACCTTTCCCAATTTCGTTCACCCTTCGTCTTCTTACGAATGAATTTTAATTGGACGAAAAATCGAACGTCAGTTCAAAAGAAAAAACGATTGACCGAAAGGGGTGTTAAAATGCAAAAAAAAAAAAAAAGAAAAAAAAAGAAAGAAGGAAAGATTTTGAATTAAAATCGTGTCAAATGTTGAAGCGCGTTTTTGTCATTTTTCAGATTCCAAATATTAGCATATTTCGAAAATCAATGCATGCAATAGCATGTATAGCAATACGTGACACATATATGTTATACGTGTATATGTATGTTATGTATTCATTTTTAGTTATATTTGTGTAAAAGGGGGAAATTCAATTAACGGTTGGAAAACAATAAAAATTTTCAAAACTTTTCATCAACCGCATGCGTATTTGTATTCGTATTTGTATTCATGCATGCATGTATGTGTATGTATACACACGTGGAAACGGTACCAACAGAATTAGAAAATCCTTGTTTAATATAACACGTTTACGCAAACTCGTGAAAACGAGAGAGAGAGAAAGAGAGAGAGATACTGCGCAGATTGAAAACTCTTATTCTCGAATCGTGACAGTTGCATCTCGAATCTAGGTGATAATAATATAATACCTGAATTGATAACACGTCAAAAAGAGAAAGACAATTAAATTAGAAAATAATTGAAATAGAAATAGAAAGTGAGAGATAGAATAAGAGAGTAAATTAAAATACAATTACAATAAATAAAAATACAACAAATTAAATATTTACTCAAGAATTTACAATACGAATTTAGTTTACTATGTTAGTTAGAGTTGCGTCAGGGTTTGCAACAAGGTTCTAATATGGTTGCGTCAGGGTTACCGTCCACCCCAATCGGTTACATGTTAGGGTTATTATCTTGGGAGGTTTTTTAGTTGGTAGGCAACTCAATTTGGGTTTGATCCAACACTCTCTCACGTACCGGTCCTGGGAGAGCCTATGAAGGTTTCTGTTTCTAATATAATAAAAAAAAAGAAAGGGTTGCGACAGGATTGCGCCAAGCTGGCATCAGTTTTTCCTAACATTTATATAATTCACTTTTTCTCAATTTCGCAAATTTACGAATCCTTTGATAAAGTAAATCATCATCAGACGTCATCGATACGACCACCCACGCTTTTTGATACAATCATCGGATTCTGTTCAGAGAAACGATTTAAACGTTGGCGCCATTCCCACATTTGCTTTTATCTCGAATGAACATAAAAGCATTAGATGAAATCGATTAAACTCTATCTCTTCATCCAACCTATTTTCTCCTATTCTTATTTGTCTTGTTTTTTTTTTTTTTTTTAGTTTCTAATTCCAAACTAGAAACTTTCTATCGCGTAAATCTCTTATTTAGTTTAAGTTACACACAGATTCGCTACAAACCGTCTTCTGATTGTGATAATCCAATTATGGCGAACGTCCGACGCAGAAAGCTCGTTACTTTGATTTCGTTCGAATGATAACAGCAACAACTACTACTACTACTCGTTCGAGTGTGTTCTAAATGAACGATCGAATCAAATAAATTGCCCTGTGCAAAAATAAACGAGAGCATTTTCTACCCTTCTCCTCCTCCTCCTCCTCCTCCTCCTCCTTCTCCCCCTTCTACAAGTAACATTTCTATTACATGTACAATCTAATCATATTTAATGAGAGAAAGAGATAGTAATACTCAGGTAATCATACACTTTTAAAAATACATTTCATTCTAATTTCACATAAATTATCATTTTGTTTTAGTTTGTGTGTGTGTGTGTGTGTGTGTGTGTATTCGATTCGTTAGAAGCAATCATCTTTTTTATTCGTAATATTAAAGCAAACAATAGTTTGTGTAATAAGATATGTGTGTGTGTTGAATGTATTAACATAACATATGATTCTCTCACGTATGCTGTTATCCTAGCACACTAAGATAAACATCATCGTAACTTTGAAATCATGAATGAAAAGGATCCTCGAATAACGCGTAGAAATTCCGTTAAACTATTATCATTATTACAAGGATGGAAAGTGCAACGATGCATGGAATAGTTAGGGTGAGATGGGGTGTGGGTTGGGTGTGGGTGGGTTGCTTTCTCTATTATCGTTGATCGTACCTGACATTCATCGAATAAGAATGAGAAATGGAAACAGAAAGGGACATAGAACACTATTCATAATGCTTCCATAAACCATAAACCGAATGTAATAACGTTGATACAATATGGGATAAGGGATGGGTAGGAAAGGGTTAAATACAATACGAATGTATCAATGATATTACATTGACCAATGAAATACGAATGAATTTCGATGTTTCGTTTTTATATACGAAAAAAAAAATAAATAAAAATAAAATAAAATGTTTATACATATATATATATATANAATATTAATAATTTTGATAATATTAAAATATTTTATAATATTTATGTAATATTATAATATATAAAATATTTTAATATAATATATTTATATACAAATTTTTTAATTAAAAAAAAAAAAAATTAAATATATTATAAATTAAATAAATAGTTATATACATTATATAATATAAATGTATTACACACACAGAATATAATACATATATATATATATATATATATATATATATATAGTAGTTTTTTATTAAACCCGTCGCTTTAAATGATTCGCTATAATGATACGTAATTCCTATACGAAGAGGAAACGAACAATTTCCCGATAAATTTCTATATACTCGACTTGTTCCATTACATGAAAATAGAGATAGATCGAAAGAGAGAAGAAGAGAGAGAGAGAGAGAGAGAGAGAGAGAGAGAACAGGGATAATGAGAAGAGATCCTTTCCCTCTTACACTTTCACTCAAATTACATATCGATTTCTTATGATAACGATTCGATAATCCGAGACATCGTTCTCACGTTACTTATAATTAATGTATTTCTTATATCTCACTCACTCTCTCACTCTCTCTCTCTCTATCTCTCTCTTTACCCCTCATAACAGTATCAACTTCTTCTTCTTCTTCTTCTTCTTCTTCTTCTAAAATTTCATCGAATACTTGTTAACGATACCGTTTTTTTTTTATTACACTAATGAAAATGTTCATTTTCTTTACAAGGGAAAGTAAACCACCCCAACCCACGCCCTTTAGTGAAAAAAAAAAAAATTATTACTCGCACAATTGATTTTACTTTTATATTATTTTTTGATCGTTACTTTCTTGTTTTATTTTCTTTTTTTTTGTTCTATTTTAATTTATTTAATAAAAAAACAATCCTTGAACAACTAAGTATCTTTAAACAAGTTTCTAAACAACTTCTTGAAAGATTGAAAAAAAAGAAAAATTGAAAAGAAAAAAAAAGAAAGCATGTGCTTGGTAAATAATTATTCATGAATTTATCTCGTCGTAATAATGATCCTTATAAAATGAATCATCTTGAAATTAACAACAAAATATCATTCGTTGCCACGTGACTAATAAATAATTAATAAATAATAAATAAACCTAACACAAATAATAAAAAAAATATTTCCAATGTTTATTTAATTATTTTTTGACGAATTTATTAGCGAACTTTATGACAATTTTTTTTTTTTTTTCTTAATACACACGCGTGTCACACGCAATTTTATTAATTATATTTTTTTTCTTCTTTTTCATTTTCATTTTCTTCTTCTTCTTCTTGTTCTTTTTTCTTAGTTGTTTTTTTCTACACTCGCGATAATTTTAGACAAGATCGATACGAGACAAAAATCAATCTGACTGGTTCTTCTTTTTGTGTTTATGTATGTATGTGTGTGTGTGTGTGTGTTTGTTTGTTTTTTTTTCTCATTCTTTTCGTATTTCTTCTCTGATTCGTGGATTACATGCATACGTGACCAAAAATAAAAAGGTTGGTGAACTCAAGTGGAAATTAGGTCGAGGGCCATCGTTGTATCATTCGAACGCGTTATTTAAAGCCTTTCTCTTGTTCTCAAGGACAACGAAATTCTAATTGTAAAAACACTATGATCCAATCTTACAACATATCTCTGTCATTTGTCAAATAGTTACGATTTAATATTATATAATTATCATATGCATAAGAATTTTGATTTGAAGACTAATTGTTAACATTGAGAAACATGAATAAAAAATATTTTCTATTATAATTACAGTATAATAATTAATAAAAAAAAAAAATAAAAAAAAAATACGATGATTTTAAGTTTAGTTAACAAAATTGTAAAAAAAAAAAAAAAAAAAACTGCAAATATTTTAATTTAATGTTCAAGGATAATTTTGAAAACATTGAAACACTTGGATAGAAAAATATTTCCTATGAATTATATATTAATTATTAATAAATATAATAATTATATTTATTATATATAAATATATTTATTTTGTATATCACAATTACCATATGATTAATATAATATATTTTAATTAAATAAATTAAATAAATTAAAATTATATAATTATATTAATATAATTAAATATAATAATTACCATAAAACCTTTTTTTTTTTTTTAAAGAACACAATAACTTTAAAAATCATTAATATTTCATTTCAAAATTTATTTAATTCATTAATCCTAACTTTTATTACTAAAATTATATTAAAAAAACAAAAAAAAACTGAAAATATTTTAATTACGTAAAATAGTTTTATTAGAAAAAAAAAAGCTAGTAATAAATTTAGAGGAAAAATATTTGTAATATAACTTTACGTAAAAGATCCTTTATCATCTCACACAGTCTGTCTTTACTTTCCTTTAGAAATTCCTTTGGAAGGAAATGGTTCGAGGTCGAGATGAGCGATTAGAAAATGGAATAAAGTCATAGTATAAATGGGGAATACATATATATATATTAAATGAGAAAGATCAATAAAGATTTAAGGGGACGTTTATACCACGTCAAGGAGTTTAAGCACGTTTCGACAGGACCTATCTAAAAGGAAACTTTCACATTAGGTAGTTTAAAGGAAGGAAGAAGAGGGTTCCTTGTGGGGAGGGGAGGTGGAGGGGGAAGAAGGGAGGGGGACGGGGGACGGGGTTGGGGGGGGTGAAGTATATATAGGGTGTTCTTTAAATGATTAACTTCGGAACTAACGCTTCGGACTTCGATTAGTTCGATAACAACTTTGAATTTTCTCTCAAACATATGCGAGTGCAAGCTTATACCGATCATGTAAATCAGATAGAAAGGAAAAGTTTTCCTTTAAACTCGTGCAGCATGACCCAAAAAAGGTACAATCGTAAAGCAAAAGAAAAAAAAAAAGAACTAAATAAATTGACGTATGTTTTGAAAGAAAATCGTTTGTTCCAAATTTCTACACTTGATCACCGACAAAACCACAACGTTTTGCGATTTATCCTTTTACCGATAAAAAGAGTAATATGTGATAGAAAAAGAAAATGCATTTGTGGTTTTCATCCAAAAAAAAGAAAAAAAAAAAAAACTAATCTTTAAAGGTTCTAACTAATTTCCCTAACAAGAAGAATTTCAAAGTTTCTCCTTTGCATGCTGATTCAATAAAAAAAAAAAAGAAAAAAAAGAAATGAAAAAGAATAAAGTTTGGAAAGAGGAAAGAAGAGTGCAAAGTTGAGAGTAAAATAAAATAAAATAAAATACAAAAATAAAAGAGAAAACGAGAGATAGAAACGAAACGAAACGAAACGAAACCAAACCAAACCAAACCAAACGAAACGAAACGAAACGAAAAGAAAAGATAAAAAATTAACTTAAAATAACAAAAAAATGTAGATTCTTCAAATATATATATATCGATCACGATAATTTGAATATCTTTTCTTGTTCGGAATATTTAAAAAAAAAAAATACAAGAAAAAAAAACTTCTTACAATAAATCAAATTACTTGTGTAGTAGTAGTAGTAGTAGTAGTAGTAGTAGTAGTAGTAGTAGTAGTAAAAATCTTTCTATATTTGTTGCTTATAAAAAAATCAAATTCTTTTACGAATAATCTCAACGAGTAAACCAATCACGCGATGTTATGAAAAGAAGAAAAAAAAAAATATAAGAGAGATAGAAAAAAATATATATATATATAATACGTTTTGATGTGGTGGTAGCAAACACGTAAAACGCATTCCTATGGTTTGAAATAAATCAACTAAAGAAAGAACTCGAATAGATGACAAAATAAGCTTAACAATTCGTTCATTTTACATTCGATGATTTAAACAATTATTTATTTATATATTTCTTATATTTTTTTTTAATTTGTATTAACCCTTAAAGGTTTACCACTTGGTAAAAGTTAGTTAAAGTGCACCACTGTGGGTGTTTGACACTCCCAACGTTTTTGAACGCATCTCCTGAATCCACCATTTAATATTTAGACACCTCGCAATTTTTTTCAAAGTACTTTGATACATCTTTTTTTAAATAAAATTGGTTTTATACCTATCTGAATTAACACTAGATGGCAACACTAGACAAATAACCCATTTTTTCGAATTCAGTACTGTCGTTTTCGAGAGATCCACAATTTGTTGGAATGTCAAACACCCCAAGTGTGCACTTTAAGGGTTAAATTTAAAAAAAAAAACTTACCCTCCATTGTCACATTATCGTTCAGCTTCATCTCGATCGAAGAATGAAGAATGAACAATCACCCTCAAACGTCGATTTTCTGATCATCCAATGATTATCTTAATTTTAAACAATCTTTTTTTAATAATTCATTTATTTTTCTTCTTCTTTTTATTCTTCTGTTTGGTTGATCGATGTTAGTTCGATGTCAGCATAGTCAAGTAATAAAATTCTTGTCAATAATTTCTTATAGTTTTACAATATTATTAAATATATTATTTTAATCGAAAGTTAATGAATTTTGTTATCCATTAACGATTGGACGATTTAAATTTGTCTTCTTTTTTCTTAATTCGAATAATTTCGTTTGGTTCGGCATGATGTTGCACGGGGGTTGCTTGAACAACGATTCGTCTGTAACCAAAAGAAAAAAAAATATCAAAATTAATTAGAAATCCTTCGACATTGTTCAAAATGATAGAAAAGAAGAAAGAAAATAAATAAATAAATTATATAATAAAATATTATATTATAATAATTAAATATATAAATAATCATACATTGATCTTTTGTACAAGATGTTACAAATAAATTATCAGGTGGATTCGAAAAGTCGTTTCACTTTTTTGCTGACACAATAATGGCATTAGTTGATGCAAACCGACAAATAGTATAACACATGAGATCGATCTTAGAGAGCTTAAATTTATCAAAACTATTTATGACCACTTGAAAAGGTTTAGGTTTAAACTCGAAGCAAACATTATCCCTTCATTTTTACAAAAAAACAAAAAAACGAAACGACTTTCCAAACCACCTAATATTTCCAAATTTTAATTTGAATCTTAAATCCTTAAATATTTTCACATACTGTATATATATATATTTAATATATTAATGAAAAGGGTGTTTATAATTATATGGAGGAGTACTGCAGCAACATATGAAAATTCCAAATAATTAATATGAAACAGGGAATATGTGTATTACCAAACATAAATCATCAACGCCCCCAGTTCAAGTATTTTCGTGAGCAACGATGTTAACGCTTACGAGGATAACCTTTAACTAAAGGTTAACGAGCGAACAGGATGAAATACACGTGCGTGAAGAAAAACAAAAAATAAAACGAAGATATAACCCTGTCTTCTCACTCTCTCTTCTCTATATCCTAGAAATAAGATAATAAATTGAATTAAACATTTCTATCTGTTAAACTATCTTTACGTGTTTGAAGAATTCCTTGCAAAGGATGGTTGTGGTTAATTAATTAGGGTTGTGTCTCAGACTTTAATTAATTAATTTATTTATTTCATTAATATTATATATATATATAAATAAATTAATTATTATTTATTTAATTTATTTTATAAATAATTAATTAAAATCTTCTTCGAGATTTTACACTTGCTTTTTTTCCAACTTTATTTACAAACGTTTAGCTATATATATATATATATATATATATATATATATATATATATGCACGTGCTGTATATATAAAAGAAAAAATATGTTTTTAATAAAAAAAACAAATAAAAATCATCTCTTTAAATATCTCCTATATACATTTTCTATATCAAAAATATTCTATACAATTGTTTTTTCAAAAAGGAGAACTCCTCAAAGATTTGTCATCCATCTCTCTCTCTCTCTCTCTCTCCCTTTCTCTCTGATTTTGTATGTGTTAGTCTCTTTTTATTAGTCCGTTGAAAGAAAAATATTTTTTATTGTCTAACTATGAAATTCTAGAATAAATATTACGTCGGAAAAGTACTGTCATAAAGATTACTAATTTTCTTGTTTCATTTAATCATGTTTTTCAAACATACGCGTACACGTATAGCAAAAAAAAAAAACTTACACACCTACACCCATCACACACACGTAATATACAATTCATTCTCTCACAATTGGAAGGAAGGAGGTTGCAATGAAGGGGGGGGAAATAAAAAAAGCAAAAAAAAAAATAATTCGTAACCGATAAAGTGAAAAGGTCGTTGTGGACGACACGACACGACACGACACGACAAGCCAATGGGCTTTACGAGTTGTCTACTAAATCGATAAGACCAGAAACACGAGAATGACAGATAGAAAAAGATAAATAGAACACTGAACTTTTATATTGAAGAAGAACGGAGAAACAAACATGTAATAAACAGAAAGAAAGAAAGAAAGAAAGAAAGACATTTGTCCTATGTATATACATATATATATATATGTGAGTATGTGTGTTTGTAAGAATGCAAATACTCGAGAGTTTGCAAAAGCCACGTGTAGATGTAACCTATTTTCTCGTTCTAATCTTTCCTTTCTTTTTTACCTATTCCACATGTCAACGTARTAGTAGTACACATATGTACACATCTATATACATATACAACAACAAACAACAACAACAACAACAACGGACAACATCATTCGTCACATTTTCAGCACGCTCAAAGATCTTTAACATCTTAGTTGGCCATTGAAAAAACTTATTTCGACTTTTACCAACCACGGTCATTTTCTTCGAGATAAGTGCAATAGAAAGAGATAGATGAAACATTAAACACTACTACAAATAAACGTGTAATAAACACATAGAAAGATAACTATATATATATATTTATTTATTATATACCCAAAGGAGCGCGTGTTGAGTTCAGTTGTATATGTGAGTGTGTGTGTGTGTATGTATGTGTGCAAATACTCGACTATGCAAAAGCCACGTGTAGATGTAACCTATTTTCTTTTTATTATCTTTTTTTCCTTTCTCACAAATACACACACACACAGAGACATACATCTGTGTGCATGAATGCATTCATGGCATCATCCATTCGTCACATTTTTCAACATACATTTTTTTTTCTTTACCATACCATTGAGAATACAAAAATTGACTTTGGACTTTTATAAAAGTCAATAATTTTGTTCATTTTTCGTAAAGAATTTTGAACAATTGTTGAAAGCAGTCAATTGTTAAAAATAAGGGTTTACCACAATCACCCCCCGAGACCAGTTCTCATTTTCACCCACTGCACAATTGCACTTTTCCACTTTCCACGTTTTCCAAGCCTTCTTTTCATCCCCTTTACTTTAACTCGACCCACAAACCTGGAACCTTCTCCCATTTGTTCATTTCTTCTTTCATTTCTATGAGACTTTAACTTTTTTCTATTTATTTATCTATCTATTTATATATATACTAGGAGTGGACCGTCACACGTTGCTGTGGCTCATAATCAGTCTGATACACACGTCTTTAAATCAACGAATTAACTTATCCCACCATCTGTTAGAATCTTATCGAACTAACAGAGATAATCATAACTCTTTGTTAATAAACAAATAATATTGCGATTATAAATTGAGATATAAACTATCCTATCTTTCAAGTTGGATGAAACTGCACACAGTGTGCAAAATTTGATTAAAATCGGTTCAGTAGTTTAGGAATACATTGCGGACAAACAACGTATAACACGTAATTTATATATATTAAGATATAAGATAAGATATGTATATATACACTTGCACACACATGCATTTCTTCTTTCTTTATTTCATACATTTTTATATTTTATTTTTCTCGTTTCGTTCATATTACCAGTCATCTTTATTTCTCAGTTTCCTCTTTTAACTTCAATATGCATCTTCCGTTTCTCCCCTCTGACTTTCCCTCACCCTCACCCTCACCCTCACCTTTTCTTCATTCCATATTTTCTCGACTTGTTTCAAAGTAGTTTTCTTTCTCTTTTCAACCTTATTATCATGATAAGCACACATTCTCTCTCTCTCTCTGTCTCTCTCTTTCCATATTATCTAGAGATCTTAATAAAGTTTAGAAACTTAAATACAAATTGCAAAAAATTAATAAATAAATAAATAAATAAATAAATGTTTGATGTTTGTAAAAGGTACGCACATGAATTATTTAATTAATTTAGAAAAAAATAAAATTAAAAACGTATAGAATAAATTTGTTTACTTTCAACAAAAGTATTCAATGGTAAATAAAAATAAGAAAAGAAACACTCGTCTGCAAAAATACGAAGGTACGAAGAAGGTAGGAAGGTTGGAAGGTAGGAAAAGGTACGGATACGGAAGGGTTGGACGTTAAATTTATGAGATTTTTATCTAACAGTTTTATTATACGCGTCACCGAAAAGAAAAGAAAAGAAAAGAAAAGAAAAGAAAAGGTTCACGTCGGAAATAACGTCTGCAAAAAAATAAAAATAAAAATAAAAATAAAAAAAAAATAAAAAAAAAATTAGAAAGAAATAGAGATATGGATAAAGATAGAGATAGAGTTAAATGGACAAACGGATGGATAGACGGACAGGAAAAGAAAGTAAAAGAAAGAGAAAGAGAAAGAGAAAGAAAGTAGGAAAGAGAAACAAGACACTTTTCACAAAGTACACAACGGAAGTTCTCGGAGACTATCTCGAAACAATTTCTTTTCAAATGTCATGGCCAAAAGTCAAGAAGATAACTATATATATATATATAGTATATGATACGATTACTATGACGTTCATTGAGCTGAGAAAATCATGATGATCTCGACAGATTCCTCTTTCTATAAACTAAATATATTATACAAGAAAATAATGTAATATACTTATGTTAGTTAGAACGTTTCTCTTAGTTAGGACAATTTATTTTTGTCACAATTTTTAACCCTATCATTTTAATTTGTATTTTTTTTTTTTTTTTACCCTTTTAGATACTAAAGAACCAATAAATTAATTCAATGATAATACTCGTTACAAAGTTAATGAATAATAAATGAGTATAATAATATATACGAAAACAATTTTGTAAAATAATAAAAATTAGAAAAAGGGAAAGAAGGGAAATATGTTAATTGAAAATAAAATAAATATTAAAGTTTTTAAAAAATAATAATAATAAAGTCAATATATAAATAACCAAACAAAAAAATATAATAAAACTAGGGGTGTCTCGCCACGCGTTGCTGTGGCTCACCAATCAGTCCAATACACACGTCTTTAAGTCAACGAATTACCTTATACCGCCATCTGTTAGAATGATATAAACTATCCTATCTTTCAAGTTGGATGAAACTGCACACAGCGTGGAAAATTTGATTAAAATCGGTTCAGTAGTTTACGAGTCCATTGCGGACAAACAACGTGACACGTAATTTATATATATAAAGAAGATTGAAACTAAAAAAAAATATATTGAAATTAGAAACAATTGATAAAATACTTGTTTCAAAGGGGGATCCTATTTTAAAAATCCCATATAGTGTATATATATATATAATACACGATAGGATACCATACTACAGGCATGCATCATGAATTTCTCTCGTGCAAAATTGTCAGAACGATCATTCAAGCGAACCGAACGATGATACGTGCAAATGTTGACAAGACAAGTAAAACAATCATCATCATCATCATCCCAGTGCCGTGCCTGTGAAAACATTATTCTGATCGAGTCTTGCATGCATTCAACCATATATAATATCCATAAATATGTATATATATTTATGTGTCAAAATATGTAACAGTACATGTAAATATATGTGTGTTTGTGTGTTTATATATGTGTGGGTGTTTTAGTTCGTTGTTTGAAAATTAAACAATACCTTGAATTACATGCCTTTAATTTCGATAAAACACATTAGATATATATATATGTATATAAAATATTAATCTCATATTATATATTTTTATCTTATTTTTTTGTTTATCTATTTATTTCTATCTGTTGCTCTTTTTTATTATTATTTTTTTTTTTTAACTTCGAATATGGGCTTCCATTCGAATGAACACAAATTGATACGATTTTCAGAAAGATGACCTCAACACACTCCAACATTGAAAAACGTATGCATGTATGTATGTATGTATGTATGTTAAAGAAAAGAGAACGAATAAGTGAGAGTGAGAGTGAAAAAGTTAAAAGAGAAAGAGATGAGATAAGATGAGACGAAACGAGATGAAACGAGATGAGATGAGATTGGATGAAAGTGCGCAAAACTGTCCTTGACGTGGCCCGAGCCTATCGATTTTTCCTTAAGACATTCTCTCATTCCAAGTTTATCGCGAATGAACAAACTACATTTTTTTTTTTTTTTTAATAAACGAATGGAAAACTTTTTACTTCCTTTTTCCTGTTTTTTCTTTTTTTTTTTTCTTTCTTTTACAAATTCCTCAGAGATTTGAAAGTCCTGCCTAATCATCTGATTCTCCCCCCAATCATCGGCATTTCAAATTGCATTTGGTTCAAATGTTATTTTTCTTTTTTTATTTTTTTATTTAATATTTCTTTTTTTGAGTTAGTTCAAGAAATAAAATTTCTCTTTGGTTTGCGACACGTGTAGAAATATATATATATATATATATTATCAAACTAACAGAGATAATCATGATGACTCTTTATTAATAAACAAATTTATATAAATTATAAATAAGTTTATAATAAATTGAGATATAAACTATCCTATCTTTTAAGTTGGATGAAACTGCACACAGTGTGCAAAATTTGATTAAAATTGGTTCAGTAGTTTAGGAGTCCATTGCGGACAAAAAACGTGACACGTAATTTATATATATATTTGATGGTATATATATATATGTATGGTTTTTTCTTATTTTATCAGAAATTCGTTTAAAGTTAATATTTATGCGTTTGTATGTTATACGGGGAGCAGGATAGAGAAAATGATTTGATATACTTTAAAAATATTTTTAACGAGTCTCTTCCAAAGTAATACAAAAAATGTCTTATATCCTCAGGGACTCTTTCGTTTAGAAAACTTTACACGAAACTAACTCACGAACCACACTTTAATTCTTTTCTTATTTTTCTTGTGTTTTTTTTTCTTTTTTTTCTTTCTTTAACGACGTGCGTGTGCATGCAAGAGTTCAGATAATTAAAAAAAAAAATACATTTGTTTTTTATTTTTTTTCTTACATAAAATTCTATCCAACTATTTTGTTGAAAATAAAAAATAAAAAATTTCTATAATAAGAATAAAAAATAAATTATGAGAAATTATAAAAAAAAAAAAAGAAAAAATTCCAATGGAAAGATCATTATACCCTTATTATTATTATTATTATTATTGTTATTCTCTCTTACTCGTAAATTATTTTCATTAAAAATATATATATCAAACTTTTTGTAATCGATGCTTAAAAAAAATAAAAATAAAAAGAACGAAAGAAGCAATGAAACTGGATTACGAGTTGTAATACTTAAAAGTTTAAACGTAAAAAAGGAACTGTAATAATGATACGAAAAGAGTTGCAAAAATTATTACGGAAATTTATGAGGAAAAAAAAAGAAAAATACAAAAAGAAGAAGAAAAAAAGAAAAAGTAAAAAAAAGGAACAAAAAAAAAAAAGAAAGCCATTACTTGTTATCGTCGAAGGAACATTTAAAAAGAAGCTTTTTCTCCTTTTCATTACACTTTTTATTCTTCGCATGAATGAAACGTAAAAAAAAAAAAAAAATCTTGGTGATGTTTGATAGAAAAGGAAAATAAATTTCACCAAAAAAAAAAAAAAAAAAAAAATATTCTTCTCTCCCTTTGCAAAATAATTCACAAGGTATAAAAAAAAAAAAAAGAAATTACGTTTTATTTTCATTCATCAATAAGAAACCCNAAAGGAACAAAAAAAAGAAAGCCATTACTTGTTATCGTCGAAGGAACATTTAAAAAGAAGCTTTTTCTCCTTTTCATTACACTTTTTATTCATCTATTAATTTATTTATATTCAAAAATTATTATCATTTAAAATGATTAATAAAGTGAGATGTTAAATAAAAAAAAAAAAAAAAAAGGAAGAAAAATATTCTTCTCTCCCTTTGCAAAATAATTCACAAGGTATAAAAAAAAAAAAAAGAAATTACGTTTTATTTTCATTCATCAATAAGAAACCCCCCCGAAAGTTACGTAAAATACGATTAAACGATTTTATATTTTAAATAAAATATAAAAAAAAATAAATAAATAAAGAAATGAAATATATCTCGAAAAATGTAGTAGAATTCGTCGTAAACGTGTCGATCGAACGAGATTCACTCTTCAATTATCAATGAATTACGTCAAGGCGAGTAATCCATTGTCGTGGCAAATGTCAAGTAAAAAGAACAGAAAAATACAAGTAGAAGAAGAAGAAGAAGAAGAAGAAGAAGAAATCTTAAAAGACGGGACATTCTATATGACGTAAAGGAGAATAAAAGTCTTTGAGGAAAGAGAAGAGGGAAATGAAAGAAACGTATATGAAAAGAATTGATATATTTGTGTATGTGTATTATAAGAGTGATCGTTATATATATATATATTTGACTTCTCCACAAATTTTCACGAGTTCATCCCCCTCGGCTAAGTTTCAGGTAAAAGGAAAGAAATATATATATAAACTATATAGCTATATTCTGTCTCATTCTCTCGCAGACTCAATCCAATATGTTTGTCTCTATTTCTCTTCTTACTAAATATCGTAGCCGATGCATAGCCGGCCGCCGCTCCGTTACCTAGCCGCCTACCGTTTCGTTGCATAGCCGCCTACTGCTCCGTTTCCTGACGTTACCTTGTTTCATTTTTTTTTTCAAATCACTCCCTCCTATTCTAAAGAAGTTTTCACTTAAAAAAAAAAAACAGGAATGAAAGTAGGAAAGGGTTGGGGGAGGGAGAAGGGTAAAAATGAACGAAGACTGAAACTATCATGCCACGAGGAGAAACCTTACTTGTTAAACAAAGTCAGACAAGTTTCGATAAGGTCATCGTGTCTATAAGCGTGGGTGGTTTATGCATTAATGTGTTGGAAGGTCATGTAATTAAAGTAGTTGAATGAGGAATCCTCCCCCCAACCAAAAAAAAAAAAAAATAAAAAAGAAATAAAACTGATTATGATACATATATGTATATATACATATTTAGAAAAAGAGAAAGAGAATAAAAATAATAGAGAATCGTGGGAAAGATTTAACGAGTCAATGATATAGTGGAAAATTTAGTGAAAATGCACGTATTATTTCGTTTGAGAATACGTTAATAGGGACACTACTCATGTACGGTTGCATTAAACTTCGAGTACTATGTTCAGGATAAATGAAATCTCGACATATATTCTCATCATCCCTCTTTCTATCTCACACCATCGAAATTATATTTTTCATCGTGTATATTCGTCGTGCATGATAATATACACGTGTACAAATATTATACGTGCAGCAACATACGTGCACCATATATATGTACATCGTATTCATTTTATCGTTAACAACATTACTATCGCGTTCTACTTTGTTATATATATATATGTATATATAAATTTATCAAGTATTTGTTTAAAATCAATATTGAAAAAATGTATTACCTACCTACCATATGTATATATTTTTTTAATTTTATATATTAATTGTATATATTATTATATTATTTATTATATTGTATAATTATATAGAACAAATAAATAATATTATAGATATATTATTATTTGTTGTATACTATTAAATAAAATAAATTAAAATATCCTATTATATATTTTAAGGATTTATTTAAATTATATAAATCCTACTATATTTTAGGGATTTTATAAAATAATAGGAAAAAAAAATGATAAATAGGTTGTTTAACAATTAAAACTAATATTGAAACAATTTACAATTTATATATTTAAATAAAAAATTTTTTAAATATTTACCATTTATATATATATATATATATATATATATTATATATTAATAAATTATTTTGTGTTGTATACCCATTAAATAAAATAAATTAAAATATCCTATTTTTTATATTTTAGGGATTTTATAAATTAATCGTGGAAAAGAGGATTATTCACATGTTCATTGATTTATCTCAAATCATTTTATTTGAAGATCGATTAGTATTGTTCTCTCTCTCTCTCTTTCTCTTTCGTTCTCTTTTACCTGCTATTCTCCTCTCGACACATTTTTTTGTTTGTTGTAACCTCACAAATAAAAGTATTACTATCCCGACTACGACGTTGCGATAAAACGTACACGATCGGGTGGTTTTCTGCTCGTGACTCGTCGATACATCCCTCTGCTTCTTTCTTTTTTTTTTTTTTTTATTTTTTTTTTAAACGTTGACATAGAAAAAAAGAAAAAATAGGGAAGAACGTTTGACGAGTCTCGTTTTTTCTCACTCTCTCTCTTTCTCTCTCTCTCTCTCTCTCTTTTTCTAAACAACTTTTTAAACCAATAGATTTGTACGTGTCATGATAATAGGAGAGGTAGTACCTACAACTTAAACTAAACAAGTCATACTTACAAATTTTCAAGGTTCACTAATAATAGTTTACAAATGTTAAAGTATAAAAAAATGTGTTGTTTTTTCTCTTTTTTTCTTTTTTTTTGCTTAATCTTTTACGTAAAAAACATTTATCGTTAAAATGAACGAAAAAAAAAAAAAAGAAAAAAAGGAAAGAAAAAAAAAATAGACAAAGTTTTTATTCGATATATTCGTGATCGAAATAAGGTCCAAGGTTCTTTTAGGTAAGTCGAGGTCAGCGTGTATAAACCGGAAGACCAAAGCGATTAGGAAGGTGCACGAGAATTACGAGATATCGAGACTATAGCGATATACATGTGTATGTGTACATACCTATATATATATATATATGTATAAGTGTTACAGTTCTATGCAAATACTTATATCTCTTTTTGCAAATGTATGAGTAAACTACGCGACATACTTTTTCTCTTGTTTTATTTTTTTTATTTATTATTTTGTGTTGTATTCTCACCCTCGTTGTGTTGTAAAAAAAAAAAAAAAAACAGAAAAAAAAGTTGGATCGAACAAAAAAATAAAAAAACCAGCAAGCTATATTTTAGACCTTTTAAATTCTCGAATCTTACGAATACTACAACAACAACAAGCCAATAGAAAGGAACGTGTGAATTTGTACGAAAAGAAAAAGAAATATAAAACATAACTGTACACATACACGTACACATTCACACATCATATATACACACATATTTATATATATATATATATATATGCATAAAGTTTTGATCGATGTTTGTACACGTGTGAACCGTTTAGTTTGAACGTAAATAAAAATTCTCGCGTTAAGAGAAATTAGCAAGGAATAGAAAAAAAAAAACAGAAATAAATATTTGACCAGTCTAACAACAAAAACAACAACAACAACAACAACAAAAACTGGGTAAATTTGAAAAACAAATTCTACGCTTTATTTGCATTGTAAATTAAGTTCGAAGATCTCTTTAACAGGGTGGTAGGTACTACTACGATGAATTGTATATACGTGTGTGTATATAGAAATGAGATGGTGTGTGTGGGTGCATCGTAAATCGTTTTGGAAATAAAACGAATGACAATGAACTTTTAAAGAGTTTCCTCCCTTTCCCTTAGAATAGAAGAAACAAACGAATAAATAAAATTAAAAAAATATAAAAAGAAGGATGAGAAATGTTAGAAAAAAAAAAAAAATAGAGTTTGGTTGAAAAAAAAAAAAACATTGATAAGAAAATTTCTGTTCTATCCTCTGCAACAAATGAATAAACAAACTCATATACATGCACGTGTAAGTTGCATTTTACAATTTTATTATTAAAGTTGAAAGAATAAAATGTAAATAAAATTAAAAATAAAAAAAAAAGAAGGAATAGAAATGTTAGAAAAAAAGAGGGCACTGCTGTAGAAAAAACTTTGATAAGAAAATTTGTGGTCGTATCTCTGCAACAAATGAATAAACAAACACACGTATTATGCACGTGTAAGTTGCATTTTACAATTTTATTATTAACGAACGTCATAATCCTTGCGTTCGTGACGAGAAATAACAAAGAAAATCCGAAGAATTATATTTCTCATATATTTATTTCTTTTGACAAAGTATGACAACAAGAATCACTGAGAGAGAGAGAGAGAGAGAGAAAGAATGAGAAAGAGAAAGATAGACGAGAAAAGAGAACGTAAATTAATCGTCTCTCGTTTATAATATTCCATCATCTACAATAATGGAAAACTGTTGCATATTTCAAAAGCAATCATTCGATTCGTTTCATTCTTGCATATAATAATAACAATAATAATAATAATAATAATAATAATAATAATAATAATAATAATAGTATTATTAATAACGATAATGAATGATGACGTTAATAGTAGACGTGATAAATAAAATTAAAAAAAAATTAAAAAAATAATAAAAAAAAAACGATGATAACTTTTACATTAAACAATTATTCAACTACGATAATTTAAACCATCATTTTATTTTTATCAATAAGTTTAATGTTTTCTTTTCTTTTTTTTTTTTTTTTTCAAATGAATTTGTTCAAAATTTAAATGTTACAGTCGAAATTGAAACGAATAAAATAAGATTTTAAAAATTGATCTTAGGTTTGATTGATTGATTGATTGATTGATTTATTGAAAAGATCACTTTTTTTGTTGTTTATATTATGAACAATGAAAATTAACTTACAAAACATTGATTTAGGAATCACTTGGTATTGATCGCATTTCTCCAACGCTCTTTAAATAGTACTTCTACACAAACCGGATCGAAGATACGATGCAAGAAAACAGAACAAGAGAGAAAAAGAAAGAAATAAAGTAATAGACAAATGGACAAATCAAGTGAAGTAACAAATATAATGATAAAAATCGTTCCAGTAATAATAATAATTAATATTATAATAATAGTACCTTTCAAAATTGTTAGATCAATCGATTTTATAATAAAACGTTCACTGTAGCATAATCAATAATATTAAAAAATATAAAACATAACAAATAAAATGATAAAAATCGTTCCAATAATAATAATTATTATTAATATAATAACAATAACTTGAAAAATTGTTAAATCAATCAATTTTATGATAAGAATTTCACTCAAACATTTTCAATAATATTAAAAAATATAAAACATTATTAAAACATTCTCTTTCTTTCTCTCTTTTGCTTTGAGCTTATGAATAATTCAATTTAAAAAAAAAATAAATAAATTAATGCACAAGACAATCTTACAATAATATAAATAAAAAAAAAAAGTATCCACTAGAAAAGATATAAATTTTCGATCGATATAATTGTAAAAGAATTATCAATCCAGAACCATCACCACCACAACCATCACCATCACCACCACCGCGTGGTCAAAGCATGCTTCGTATATACTTACTACGTTCTATACTAACTACAAACGTCAGAGGGTGAAAAAGGCACATCAACTATCCCTCTTTTCCCTCCCATCATCTTTCTCACTCAAACACGCGCACACATACGAATAATATCTAACATAAACATATATTTTACGTTGACAAATTTCAAACTTGTCAATTACTTTTACCACTTACAATATTTTTAATAATCATATTTTGTTATTTAAAATATGAATAATTAAACAAATTCGAATGATAATAATAATTTTATGAATCATGCAACAATTCATTGAAATAATTTAATCAATTACTTTGTTAATAATAATAATAATAATAATTGTATTAAAAATAAAAGTTAAAAATGTGACAGGTAAGAAAGAAAGAGGACAGACAGACATACCTAGGACAAATTATCGAAGGGACATAGCAGTCCAAAGGGTCTCTCGAAGATAGGGAGAGGAAAAGGTGGTGGTCATCTTCTTCATCCAGCAAAATCTTCTTTTCTTCTTTTCATAACTTTTATCTTCCTGTATTATTTTTTCTTTTTTTTTACGAAAGCACCTAACAACAAACGATATTTTTCTTCTTCGTTGTTATTTTCTCTTCTTTTCTTTCTCTCTCTTTCTATCTCCTATAATAATAATTATTCGTTTATCCTATAACTCTACTACTACATAAACATAAACATATACATATACATATATTACATATATATGTTTGTTTTTATATGTGCGTCATATATATACTACGCATGTTTACGTAGAATCGAAGAAAATAGAGAGCAAGTGAGTAAGAGTGAGTGAGAGAGAGAGAGAGAGATAAAAAGAGAGACAAAGAGAGACAGGTAGAAATCGAGATGAAATAAAAGTCGCCGACCAACCACCGTTCGCGCCCGTGTCGCTCGGTCGACTGACTGCTGCTTTGCTTCTTCCTATTCCCCCTCCAGTCCACCTGTGATACTCCCACCACTCACTGAAACGCACCGAGCTCCTTCTACCCTTGATTCTTCCATTCACCTACGATTTTATACACGTTATATTATTGTTTATAATTTTATATTGTTTTTTCTTTTTTTTTAATAATTTCAGTTCAAAGTAATACATTCGGTGTGTAGTGTGTAGTGTTGCGAGTTATCTCAGTCGTATATCAGAATATATAAACCGAAAATTGTTCTTCAGTAGAATAATATAATATAAAATATAATATATAATATAATAATATAATATAATTAATTAATTAATTAAATAAATAAAATATTAATTAATTAATTAATAATTATTTTCATACAAAGTATCATATTACTAATGTTCAACGTGTTAACTCGTTGTCTCATTCATCAATTGGGATCAACTCGATTGGTTTTTTTTGTTATCGTTCGATTATTTCCCCCTCTTCCTCCCCCCCCCCGATCATTTGGTATAAGAAAAAAAAAAAAGGAAAAAAGAGGAAAGAAAAATGTAAATTGTTTTCTCCGTGGATCGTTAGGTTTCTTTCTTTTCTTACCCCCATTCATTCCTGAATCGATCGTAAATAATAGAAGGATGAGGATGAGGATGAGGATGAGGATTGCCCAATCAATTCGATCGGATTATTTTTCCTCCCTTAACCCTTATTTTTTTTTTTTCTTTTGTATTCCTTTTACCATCTAAGATTTTCTTCTTCTTTCTTCCTCTTCCGTCTTTTCTTTTGTTCTTTTTATTTTTTCATCTTCTTCTTTTTCCTTTGTGTGTGTCTCTATCGATGAATATACACCTTCGAGAATATTCATCAGGAACAATAAAATAATTACATTAGATTAAAAAGTAAATAATTACAATTAAAACATTGTAATATTAAATTATAACTTTATAAAAAGTTGTACAAAATATTGCAAAATCATATGAACAATATTTTAATCTAATTTTTCGTCGTTTTTTTTTTTTTCTTTGATAAATAACGCAAATCTTTTTATCGTTTGATAAATCAAACGAAACAAATCTCGAAACAAGTTAATAAGTGCAAGAACAAACTGCGAAATGACATAGAAAAAGAAGAGAGAAGGGTAGAAAACGGTGAGGGTGGGAAGATGGTAAGGAGGGTGGGAGGGTGGTAAGAGATAAAGACAAAGAGAGAGAAATATATTATCTAATAATAGAAACTTTTAGACATTATCGAAGAAACTGTAAACTCGTTCTGTAGTATTATATATACTCAATCCTTGAAATTCGATGTACTCTTTAATGTCTTTTTCAAAACTCTCTCTTTTCTTTCTCTTTCTATATATATATATATATATATATTAGTTTCTATTTCTATCAGTCTCTTTCGAAGAATTACTTGGAAACATCACCGTGGACTTTTCCAAGCTTAAAACGAAAAACTTCTTTTCCACTCAAGTTTGAACGATTCACTGTCTACGAAACTAATCTGATCTTCTAGGATCATATTTTTCATTGGGACACGTATCAAATGTATATGTATATGAGTACAACTATATATAAATATGTACTTTGAAACTTTGACATACTCATGTATCTTGTCTTCTTAATATCCATCTGGTTAAAAAACTTTCTACATGTACAATATACCAGATGAATATTATTTTAAATAAACGTATTAAACCTTACGCACTGGCTGGGACCATATGCTGTCCCAGTTCTGGAAAATTTGTCAATCAATTCAAAATTCAATTGTGAAATCACTGTTGTTAATGGTGCACTGTTATGGGGACATTAATGGGTCTCAAAGTCCAATAAACTGATGTTTGTAATGGAACACACGTGGACTGATTTTTCGACGTATTAAAAAAAGGGTTAAATAATACGAAGAATTTTCATATATAAAATACACACACACATACATACATACATACACAAAGTGGTACAGGAATAAAAAAAAATTACGTAGGTAAAATTACGTTGAGATTGGAGGATCTTTATTGCAAAAAGATTTCTAAATCTAGATGAAATTCTTTCTTTTTTTTTTTTATCCGTGAAACTATCGAGGAACGAAAGAACAAGATTATAAAAAAATAAAAAAGAATAATAAAAAAAAAAAAAAATAAAAAAAAAAAACAAGGTAGGTATATAGGTAAAGGTAAAAAAAGAAAAAAAGAAGAAGATAAAAGAAGATGAGGTCATCGGTAGTCGAGGGTATACGCGTCCGATCGAATTTCCATTCCAGTCGAAATGAAATTCCTCTTGGACACCCTGCCCTGCCCTACCCTGCCCTACCCTGCCCTGGTGCCCTATCCAACCCTTGTTCGACTATCTCATCGAAAGATATGTAGATGGATAGCTTCGATAGATAGATAGAAAGATAGATAGATAGATGTTACATGATCTTTTAAATTTGCAAGAAGAATTCAGTCACTGTGTTCCACCCTCTCAACCTTTTCACAACTACCATCATCACATTTACATACACCTTCAGCACCATTTCCTTCTCCTCCTCCTCCTCCTCCTCCTCCTTTTCCTCCTTCTCTTTCTCTTTCTCCTCCTCCTCGTCGTCCTCCTTTTCTCACCACTTTTATGAGAACTGCGGTATCTTATGCATTTCCAATAACCGATCAAAGGATAAAGATCCTTCCTCAACTCGACGTATACCAACCAGGACTTGAGGAGCCCCGTTCCTTCTTTTTCTTTTCGTCCTTTGCCAATTTTAAATTCATACTTACAACTATGTTTTATACTTTTACCAATATTTTTCTACAATCCTCTTTCTTATAAATGTTTATTACTGCTGATACTAGTACAACATTATGTGACGTTTGTTTCAAACTTTTTATCGAAAGGAAAACTAGTTACACATTTTTACAGAAACAAAATATATAATTAATATAATTATATTATTTTATATATATATATTATATTAATTATATTTTATATGTGAAACTATCGAGGAGTGAATAAAATTATAATAAAATAAAAAGAAATAACAAAAAATAAGATATACATATAAAATTGAAACAGAATATAATTAATATAATTATTATTTATATATAATATATTTAATTATAGTTATATATAAATTAT
>NW_015149064.1:309109-343503 GCF_001465965.1 Polistes dominula | reverse complement strand
TATTAGAAATACGAATCACGACACGTGTTAGTCTAATTATATAATTAATATATTTTATATTTTATTATATATTTTTATATTTATTATATTTATTTTATAATTTATATATAATTATAATGAGAAATATATAATTAAATTTTGCAAGATAATAATTATTTGTTTATAATTTACATTTTATTTATTAGAAATACGAATCACGACACGTGTTAGTCTATCCTGTTTACTTGTTTACTTGTTTACTTCTTTCTTTTTATTTATTATTATTTGTATCCATTTAGTATAATCATCTTTTCTTTAACAGATGAAATCAACATTGTTACGTCGTACTTGTCAAACCTGTATAAGCGAGATCGTTGAATGTTAATTACATGATATGCAGAAAACACATCATAAAGACTAAGATTCGATATGTAACATGACTCGTATATTCAAATGGAAATGTTTATGCAAATATATATTTCACGAGTCAAACGTTTATTATGATAATTATTACTTCAAACAAATTATTATCTCATTAATGAATGAAAAATAAATTGAGAAATTTAATGAAACGTATTAATACATTCTTATCTTATGTTAATTGTTTTATAATAATTTATTTTTTATTGTTTAATTTTTTTTTACTTTTCCCCTCCTCCTCCTACCCTTTTTTCAATATCATTTCCAATTGTATACGCGAGATTGATCAAAACTACGTTTCTATCGAATTGGTTTTCCGATCGAGAACTGCGACCTTGTTCATCTCAAAAGAGAGAAAGAGAGAAAGAAAGAGAGAGAGAGAGAGAGAGAGAGAGAGAGAGAGAGAGAGAGAGAGATAGAAATTTTGTGTCGTGCCTTGGTAATCCGATAGTACAAAATAAATTACACGATCTAATCGGATTACTCAACACACTAACGGAATTACACACAACCGTACGTTTAACATTTTCTCATCATTGCTGCTCGACAGTCAAATTTGTGAAAGAAGAAGAACGGAATATAAACTTGCGTGAGTAATCTGTCAAATGAATGAATGAATGAATAAACGAAACCTTTCTATCTTTCCATGTATATCATGTGTGTATTTGTGTGTGTGTGTGTGTTTGCGTTTACAAAAATAAATAAAATAATGTTCATAGTTAAAAAAAAATAAATTTAAGTATATTTATATATGTAATATTTAATGTGTAAAATAATATATACATTATTATATTATATATATATATATACTATACTACTAAAATAATATATAATAATATTATATATAATATATATAGAATTTATATATATTTTATATTTTTATACATATATAAAAATATTACATATATTTTATACATTTCTTTTTTTGTTTTTTGAAATTATTATGTTTCATCTAACAAATCTTTTAAAATCGCCAAAATGTTTTTTTACAAAGTAAACTCCATTCATAGTCCTCTCATATAAATGGTGCATATTAATTTAATACACATGCATACGGAGAGACAGAGACATATGCATTATTCTAAATACCACGTAATCTCGTACAAGTACTTGCACGTTGCACTGAAGATTAATACGATAAGAATAATCCTCGCGTGGGTTGTATAAGAAATAAAAAATAAAAATAAACACGAGACACATTTAAACAGCTTTTATATATATATATATATATATATATATATATATATATATATGTTATAAATCAATGAAATTTTTCTTGAAATAATTTTATAATATTATCTAAGAATATTTTTATTCAAAACTTTGATCCGATACAATGCAATTTCAATGCAAATTTCGAAATGCAGGATTATCAATGACATTACATTCACATGTCATCTTTTTTCTTTTTATATATATATATATATTTTTTTTTTTAAACAATTTATTCTTAAATCGAAAAAATTCAATTGAAATGCAACGATAAAGTATCTTTCTATTTTCTATTTTTACTTTTATTCGTGCGTTCGTATTATCTTCGACAAAATTTTATCCTATCCTTATAATATCTTTCACCCACTTTCATTTCTATTTCTTTCTATTTTACTCTTCCTTTTGGTTTTTTAAAAAAGAAACAAAGAAAGAAAATGAAAAATGTTGAAAGACGAGGTGAGAGGGGGAAGTAGGAGGGGGCGAGGGGGGATGAGGGAGGGGGTTAACCGTAAGGTATCGTAAATTCCACGCTAATCTCATACTTTTCCATCAGAAAGATTTCAAGGTTTACGAGCGTCAGCTGGAAACTGACTGATCTCTCGAAAAGTTTAGTGAGAGTGGTTTTAAGTACTCTCTTTCTCTCTTTCTCTCTCTCTCTCTCTCTCCCTCTCTCTTTCTCTCTTTTTTTCTTCGACGAATCGTCTTTTTGTTAGTAGTTCTATTCGTATTAGTTACTCAAGGATTGATCTTCAAATAAAAAAAAAAAAAAAAAATAAAAAATAGTTCCCTTAGTTTGTATTAGAAAAATCAATTTGATTTTATTTTTCTTAGAAAAAGTAAAAAAAAAACCTAAAAATAAATTTTACGAATAATCTGAGACAAGTCTTTTATTTAAAAAAAAAAAAAAAAAAAAAAAACTATGAAATAAATAAACTATCGATAATAAATTTGTAGATTAATTTTTATATTATATAAACGACGACGACGATGACGACGACGACGTTTCTATGGAATTTTTGTTACAAACGAACGACAAG
Organism: Polistes dominula; assembly: GCF_001465965.1. The sequence continues at coordinate 340,855 of NW_015149064.1, read as the reverse complement.
AATAAATAATTTCTATATTTAAAACGACAAATTTTGTACAACCTAATCGAGAAATAATAAATTCACGAGATTAATTCTTATTTACTTGCGCGTCACACCTTTCTTTATTTTTTTTTTCTTTTTTTGTATATTATATTTAATTCTACAGATAAAATAAAAATATTCTAGATAAATAATATGGATCATAATGATCATATTTTTCGTACATTATAATCAATATTCAATCAGTATGACGTATTATTATGGTTACGTTACACGTCACGAACAAACTACTATGCATATACATATATATATATATATATGTGTGTGTTTGTGTGTGTTAATATAAAAGCGTCGTTTACCGTTATCACAATGACGATAATAAAATTCCATATACACTCTCATTTGCAATCGATCGCGTTTAACATTTATCTACTCCTTTTTTTTCTTTTTCTTTTTCTTTTTTTTTTATTATTCTCTCTCGACATTTAACGATAGAAAATTTAAATAAAAGCAAAACTGTAAGATATTTAAATAAAGAAAAAAAAAATATATATATATATATATATATATATAAATCTAATGTTTCTTGATAAAATACAGGGTGTGATTCTTGTAACGGAGATATACAGTAATAACTTTTTTTTTGTTAAGTAACAATAGAAAAAAAAAAATGATAAGGGAAAGAAGTTATATGGCACATCACATGTCACCTTTCTATGATCTTACTTTTTTCGAAAATGCATCGATGCACCCGCTAGATGCAGTTGCACTCTTTTTTTTTTTATAAATCGAACCTTATATATATATATTTTTTTTTTAAACACAATTCCATTCCTATATTTTTTTTTTTTATTCTGCGTTAAAAAGTATTTAATGAAGGTCATCGAAATGTCAATTAGTTTACGAGATATTTCATGTTTTATATCAGTAATGTATAATGGGGGTGGGGTGGGGGGNGGGGGTAACATCTCTCGTGGTCGCGTAGTCTATCAGACGAAAACTCGTGGCAACAAAAAAAAAAAAACCATAAAAAAAAGTTGTAAAACGAACTTTCAACGATCGAGAAGGTCGAACGATATAAATCGCAAAAAAAAGAAATATAAAGTAAAAAATAAAAGAAATGAAGAGAAGAACTTCAAAAAAAAAAAAAACCGGTCGACCTTTTGTCGATTTCTTCGGAATAAAATTTCTGAATCTGGTTTTGTTTGATTGTGGACCTTGAAACAACTATCTCGAGATGAAGAATTCTTTTGCGCTAAAATTATCATTCATTTGATTATTATTTTTTTTTCTTTCTTTTCCTTTTCAAATTACGACTCGTCAAAGTATTTTTTATTTCAACTTATTATTTTACAACAACAACAACAACAAAATAAGAAACAATACGAGAGTGCACAAATTGTAGGAAGAAAATTGAAGATAAATTATATCGGTCGAATTATTATTTAAAAAAAAAATATATATATATATATATATATATACGTGAATTCATCTCGTTTGTCATTTGAATTGTATGATTTTTCTTTTTGTTAATAAAAAAAAAAAAAATAAATAAAAAATAAAATAAAAAGCAGATACACGTTTGACAGACACAAAGGAACCGTCGTCACCTAATGGCAAAAAGGTACGACCCTGACACACATAGATCTCTCGAACGAAATTGCAAAGATGTTTTTTTTTTTGTTTTTTTTTTTTAATTGCAAATGGTACGTACGATGAGGGAAGAAAAAAAACAAAAACTTTATCTTTCTCTCTCTTTCTCTCTCTTTCTATTTTTCAACTGTGAGAATGTAAGAAAACTGTAAAAAGCTCGGTGGTTCTTTTAAAACGAGCAATTTTGCCTAATGAATAATAAATTTAAAGTTCAATTTAACAGGGTAAGAAGAAGAAGAAGAAAAAGAAAATGTTGGCGGTATTTAAATCTATCCAGACGATTTTACGAAACGAGGTGAATTAAATTAAACGTGGTTGTGTTTATAGGTCGAATTATAAAAATGTTGGGGGAAAAAAAAAGTAATTTAAAAAAAAAAAAACATAAAACACAATAAAACGAACGGAACAAAAACAGAAAGATAAAAAAGAAGAAGAAGAAGAAGAAGAAGATAAAAAATAAAGAATAATTATTATTTTGTTTAAAAATCTATCGATCTTTCTTTCTACCTTATGCAAAAAAAAAAAAAGCAAAATAAATTTATACAGTAAAAAAACTGAATAAATCATTAAGCTAATTTTTTATTAATAATTCTTATCTCAAATATGAATTGTTCTTAATCTAAATTATTGTTTTAACATGTACCTGTCACAAAATAATAAAATATTCAAATATTAGCAAATAAGAGTATTATTTATAAATAAAAAATTAATAAATTATATTTTTTAATATATACCTTTCACAAAATAATACAATTTACAAATATTAGCAAATAGGGGTATTTTTTATAAATAATAATTTAATAAATTATAGTTTTTAATATATACCTATCACAAAATAATAAAATATACAAATACTGTTAGTATTTGTACCCTATTTGATAAATAGGGGTATTTTTTATAAATAATAAATTAATAAATTATATTTTTTAACATATACTTGCCACAAAATAATAAAACATACAAATACTAACAAATAGGGGTATTTTTTATAATTAATAAATTAATAAATTACATTTTTTAACATATACTTGCCACAAAATAATAAAACATACAAATACTCGCAAATAGGGGTATTTTTCATAAATAATAAATTAATAAAAGTTATAAAACAATAGAAAAGAAAGAAGAATGCACTTTGAATGTCAAAAAAAAAAAAGAAAAATAAAAAAACAATCAAGTACAGTAATGAAAAGAGAAAGAAATAGTTCAGCGTTCCATGTTAACGCACAAGAAGACGCATGTTGAATAACGAAGAAAGAAATAAGCAGAACTTAATTTAAGTGTCACGCCTGACAATTGCAACGGCACTTATGGTAGTTCGCAGTCGCATAAAGTCGTTGCTATGAAATCTACTTAGGTCGTTTTTAACCACACACAAACACAAACACACATATTTATATTTTACTTTGATCTTTGCGTGTACTATCACGTTTTAATCTCAATGCAATTAATGTATACCCCAGTCATCATTTAAAAACTTGACGTATGGTTAGATAGAAAAAAAGAAAAAAAAAGAAACTAGGAAGCATAGTTACATTAGAGTAATGAAAACTAAAAATAAAAAAAAAAAAATTAAGAGGAAATAGAAGAAGAAGAAGATGTATGTGTGTGTATGAACGTGTATGTTCCTCCCATCATTTATGAACTTGACGTATGTTGGATATAAAAACAAAAAATAGATTGAAGAAAATGAAAAAGAAGATAGAAGAAGGTAGAAGAAGGTAAAAGAAAGAAGAAGAAGAAGAAAAACGAAAATGAAAAAGGTAGACGAGAAGAGAATGTAGATGTGTGTATAGAGTCGTGGCCGAGGACGACCTGGAACCGTTACCATGAGACTTTTCGAAACAGAACAGCAACAGTCTCTTTCCAACACTCGTTGGTGTAAGCTTCCGATCAAACACGAACTATCTATAAATTACGATTACGAATAAATACAATTACAATTATCGTTGATAATAATTTTAATCAAAGTAAGAAACTTCAAACGATCTCAACACGAATTCTTCTTGTCAGTGATACGAATTAAAACCAAAAGAATACAAATAAAAAAAGAAATGAAGTTAATCTACAATTTCTTAGTTCTGTTATTTGTACGAGAGGTAAGCGTTTTAATCAGTTAAGTACGTTTGACGTGTATACTCGTCGTGTAAAATACCCAAAACATTATCATTAACTATAAAAACTCGAAATTTCAATAAAATGTAATAAGAATATTATTTGGTGATATATGTTACCTTTTATATTACCAATAAGTAAAGTTAAGTGCGTTCGATGCGTTTGACGTGTATACTCGTCGTGTAAAATACCAAAACATTATCATTAACTATAAAAACTCGAAATTTCAATAAAATGTAATAAGAATATTATTTGGTGATATATGTTACCTTTTATATTACCAAAATAAGATCTCTATGTATTTTATTGAGATTTATTTAATTGATTTTTATTAATAAAAAGATGTGCCTGTCGTTTGCTCAAAAAAAAAAAATGGAAAATGCAAAGAAACCATTTGTTTTGTCTGGTTAAACTTTGTTTTTTGATTTAGCAGTTTAACAAAATTCTCTTTAATTAATTATCACTTAAGAACATTGTTGATTCATTTGACAATTGTATAAAATGAAAAACAACAAAAGGGTCAATCAAAATTAACAGTAATGTTGTTTCAAACGTTCCTTTCATGATATTAAATCAACATATTCTTTATCAATGGAAGAAGAAATATTAAAAAAAAAAAAAAAATAACTTTGATCTTCTACTTTTTATGAAAAATATGTAAAAATTATCTATCAATGTTTCTTCTGTCAATATAAAAAAAAAAAAATCATCTCATGTGTAACTTCGTATTCACTCTTGAGTAATTATTACTGGTACAATTAATCAAAGTGCTTGGAATGTAAATAAAATATGAAAATAAAAGAAAGAGAAAGAGAGAGAGAGAGAGAGAGAGAGAGAGAGAAAGAGAGCTAATTAACGAAGTTACATAGGAAAAGAAAAGGATGCAACGTCGAAATCGGACAACTACGTTTCCAATTTCAATGAAAGCATTAATTAAAAAGTATATATATATATATACGTATGGCGTATTTTTTTTTTCTTCTTTTTTTTTGTGTGTGCAGGCATTCGGTGCGGTTGCTAGGAAACCCCCAGCTTTTTCAAATCCAGTCTATTCGAATGCATATCTTCCAGCAGCTATGCAGGTAAGTGCAATTTTTGTCTGATCCTAAAACAATAAAAAAAAAAAAAAAGAAATTTAAAAGAAGATAGAAAAGAACACATGAAAAGAACGATTTCTTCATTGATTTGATATTAAATTAATAAATTGATAATAATATTCAGGTGATATTTCATGCAGTGGATCAATTAAAAATAATTCAAGCAGAAAAAACAATGGAAACTACTAGCATTGCTTCTACTTCTTCTTCTATTTCTTCTACTTCAACTTTCGTACAAATGAACGAACCTACGACAATGGGAATAATCGATGATGATGATAATACGAAAGAAACGGAAATAATGGAAATGGCTGAAACAGTTACGAAAAGTTTTAATAATAAAAATGAAGAAAAATTGTATTATAACGTAGAATATCCAACAACAACTTTGGGAAGTTCGATAATCGATGATGAACATCAAGAATTACCAGAATCTCATGAGGAAACACCGGAAATGAATTATGCAACTCCGGAAACGAATTATGAGAAAGCTGAAATGGTCGAGAAAGAAGACACGATAGAAATGAATCAAGAACTTCCGGAAATAAATGAAGAGGAATCAAATATCGATTCGAAAGACTTGACATCATCTACTACTACTACTACTACTACTAACACTAAAGTATCTGTAGAAAACCAACCGAGCATCGATAGTATAGTCGAAGGGATTTACGAGATTCTCAAACCCACTTCTACGGATATTTATGAAGATGGGTACGATGAGTATAACGAAAATTTAAAGAAAGAAAAAATCGAAGAAGAGAACGATGAAAACAGGTAGATAATATACACATTTAATATCATTATTATTAATATACTAAATAAAGTTTTTAGGTGAACTAGTGCAGGAGAAAAATAATTTTTAATTATATGATAATATGTTCAGATGTATTAAGATATGTCTTTATATATAATAATAATAATAATAATAATAATAATAATAATAATAATAATAATAATATATAATAAGTAAATATATAATATAATATATATTATTATAATATAATTATTATTATATATAATATTATATATTAGCTATATTACTATAAATATAATAATATATAATAAGATATACATATTATATAAATTAATATATATTATCTTAATATATTAATATATTAAAGTATTTTAATTGAATAATTATTAATTATATAATATATTCGTGGATAAATTGAAAAGGTGTAGGAGCAAAGTATTTTTTTTGTTTCGTCGAAACTAAAAACATTTCAATCCAAATCAGATATGATAAAATAATGTTGAATTAATTAATACAAATTTGAATACGATATTTGATCAATTTATAAAGATAGAACTTCTCTAGACTAATGAAAAGTAATAGAAAAAAGAAAATATTGATAAAACAAGAAAAGATTGACGGCGCATGATTGCACGAAGAAAAAAGTTGATTCCATTTATCGAGTGGTGCAGGATATTGCGAATCTGATGGATATAAATCGATTTCTCATACTCTTTTGCGCCTTTACACAGAATTGCCTGCCTCGCAGAGAAATACACGATAAAATATCATAACGTTTCTTTTCCATCTACCAAAACCAATCAACTAACCAACCAACCAACCAAACTTGTGTCTTACCATATTTTCTTCATTTTATTTCAATGACACGTTTCGTACATACATTATTTTCTTGAAATTCATTTTATCACAAAGTATAGTCCAAATTTTTCACATATTTTCTAATAAGCGTGAAGTTTATTTAAAAAAAAAAAGAAAAAATATGTCGTCTTGATTCTTGTCCTAAAAAAAAAAAAAACGGAAAAAGAAAAGAGAAGGAAATGAGAGGAAGACAGATGATGTTTAACGATGTCGTTTCTCAAAGTTAAGGAGTCCCCGCCGAGTAGAATAAAAATAAAAGTAATAAAAAAAAAAGAAAAGAAAAGAAGTAGACTTATCTTCTCACCTTGTTTTAGGTTCATGATGCTAGGGGAAAAAGTGACACAAGTACCAAGGCCAAGCTTAAGCAACTACTTAAAGCGTGCCAAAGTAGAGCCTAGGGCATCTTTAGTGCAGTTGGCATCTCTCTACGATGCCCTTGGGAAAGATGCTAGAAAGCAGGGCTATGGTAAGTACTTTGGATACTCTAAAGAAGTCCTGCAGGTGCTCGAAACATCATCCGAAGGTGGTATAGGACCCCAATTGAAGACATTATTGGACAAACTTCTCGAAAGGAATGAACTTACCAGGGAAGATGCTAAGAACAAAACGAACATGGTCATACGTGATCTTCAAGATCCTGCTAGTGAACTTAGCAAAGATCTTAGAAATCTTTTACCACTTCGTTTCTCATCTTAAATATTTTTCTTCTTTTTTTTTGTTTTTTTATTATTATTATTATTATTATTATTATTATTATTATCCAAACGATAATAGAAATTATTTTTAATTTAATTATTAATAAACGAAAACGTGTGTTAAACTGTTAACTTTGAAATTGTTTGTGTTTGGTTTGATTAATCAAAAAACAAAAAAATTCGTTTCAATGATCATTGAATGGGTTAAGGTTTAATACGTTTATTAATCGTGAAATTAGTAAGGGAAAAAATACAAAAAATACAACTAAAGTAAAAAAAAAGAAGAGAAGATTAAAATCACCCCTGTTGAAATAAAATGACGAAGGGTTAGTACGTGATCCGAATTCATCATTTTTACATCTACTTCAGATACTGTAAAAGCAACCCACAAAAAGAAAAAAATGAAGGTACGTTAAAAATCCTTCTGAACGATAAATGACAGGATTTGTTTATTAAGTTATTGCCAATTAGTGTCTCTACGTTCAACCAAATTAAACCAAATTACATTGATCTACGAACAAATGAATTATTTCATTATTCTAACATTATCATTATCATTATTATTATTGTTATGAGAAAATGAAAAACACATTTCAGCACTATTTATTATTATTATTATTATTATTATTAAGTACCTAATGAATAAGTTTAATGATAATATGTAATTGAATATATTTAAAAAAAAGATTGTATACGTTGACAAATATATTATCGAAACAAAAAAAATCGAAATAAACGATTCACATTAGATCAGATATACTTATAAAGACAATAGATTAGATATTATTATTAACTGGCATTAGAAACTCGAAAGTTCTTTTGTATTATCTGCAGATAGGAATCATTTGAAACATCAATTTCAAATATATTTCATAAATCTCTGATATATATTTTTTTTTTTCACTTTAATTCTTTCAATCAATATTCTATTAAGAATTCTGACAGGTCGCTGTTACTTACAGACAAGTGTATGTATGTATATTCGTTCTGGCTTTCAACGAGAAAGTAAACATCTTCGAAACATCTGCGTCTCGTAAAAAAAAAAAGCAAGCAACCCCATTCCTCTCTTCCTTCTTCTCAAATTCGATATTTCACGTGTGTGTGTGTGTGTGTAGTACGTCGTCAGCATCTTTAAACGTTTATCCTATATCCTAGAAATCTTTTTCAGTAACTGTTCCATTATACTGAACGAAGTTCATATATATCATCCAAAATGTCTTCATTTGGATTATGAAAAACGATGTCTCATACAGGATTGACTCACATGTTTAAATATTAATAAAGATCCTTTGAATGGTATCGTCTAATCAAAATGTCATTGTCTAAAAAACCACAGCTAGCTGGTTGTTGTGGTTCTAAGAATCAAATAAAGAAAAAAATCTACCCAATCAATTTCTTACATTTGCATACACACGTATTATTAACATACGTCTACATCGAAATAATAATTAAATGAATAATTATGAATTTATTATAAATACAAATTAAATAAAATACATTTTTTGAGGCTTATGGTCTCGAGAGAGACCAGACAGACCTCAGCGTATAATTGTAAAAGAAAATTACGTTTCTTGATTGAAAGATCTTCAGGGTAGGATGATCAGTCCTACCATGCCATTAATTTTTCATAAATAATAATAATAATAATTAATTAAATTAACAAGTAATCAATCACATATTTAAAATAATAAAATGTATATTTTAAAATGAATAATACGTGTGTTATGTTTGACGTAAGATTGAAATGAATAAAAATACATTTTCCAACCACGTAATTAAAGACTACGTCGACAAAAAGTTTGCGTAAACGTTTGACATAATAATAAAATCTCGCGTATAAATAATAGCAAGTAAATCGAGAAGGTAACGTGCATATTAATGATTTAAAATTATAAAAAAAAAAGAAAAAAAAGAAAAATACCTAATCAACAATTTTCAATGTTCAAATATTCATCCTACAGAAAAAGAAATGAGATGAGATTATTCGATTGAATAAAAATTGATATAAATGAATAAATAGGATTGATGGGTATTATTTTAGTATTATTTTGAAAAAACACCTTGACCCATCGTCGAATCCAAAGATCGATATTGTTTAATACTCCCGGGATTATGAGTTGGCAAAGACTCGACAATGAGGCGCATCGATACGTGCTCGGAATGGCCAAACAATGTATTGACTAATTCTGTGTGTCAATTGGTGTATCCAATACTTCAATGGCGCGGGCAAAGACAATAAAGATGAGTATTATCGTTCTATCGAAAAAGATCGATTGTGTTTTACGCTGTTGGATTGTACAAAGGTATAAATTGATTTTGAAATTGATCGGGACCTTCAGTTGTACGTTCGACCAGTGTGGGCCCCCGATCTCAAGTCTGTGGACATAACAAATTACGTTGAATACATCAAATTAATTGAAATTAATTATAATTGTTATTTAAAAACAATAAAATAAATAATTAATAAAATGAAATACTCGTTGGTATACTGTTTGCTTCTTTGCGTAAGTAATTTTTAAATTATTATTATTATTATTTAATTTTTATAAATTATGTGTGTGTAACTTTAAAAATATTTATTTTTTATTAATTAAAAATTCATCTTGTACAAATAAGTTGGACCAATTATAGCATTCTTTGCAATATTATAATAATATTCAATGTTAAATTAAATATAGCAAATATTGATTATTTTAATCTTGCTATTAAAGGTTTATTTTATTTACGAATAACCAAATTTTAATAGAATATTTTGATCAATATGCAAATATGGAAATTAATCGTCCATGACAATTATTCTGAAAATCAACAATTTTACATACGACAAAAAAAAACACAGTTAATTTCTGAGCTTACGTAAGCATTATTATATTCACATACTGCTTCATATGTATGTCTCGTAATAAGAAATATAAAACAAAAAAATAATTGAAGAATAACGTTTGTGAATTTTAATGACGACATTAAACGAGGAACCACGCGCGTCAAAAACAACGTGCCTCGTAAAAATGAACACTAAAAGTACGAAGTAAAACAAAATGGCATTGACATCGCTCGTACACTCATTCAAATCCTTTTTCCCTTACTATCAATCGACACGTTTAGATTTAATATATTTAAATAATTACAAAATAATTTGAATTCGTATATTTTAACAGCTCCTGTTAACGAGAGTACAAACGAAGCCGCAAATAACAAAATTATTTCCAATCGAAGAAATACTCACGAACGATCATCGAGAAAACAACAACAACAACAACAACGAGACGAGATTGTTCGACAAGTTGCTTGGAAAATTACGTTCAACGTATAATTTTGTATTTCATAAAACTGACGATAATGCTGCGAACAATAAGACAGAAGTTAAAAATATGGGAATCGATAAAACACCTAATTCCAATGTATTTAATTGGAATAATCCTAATTTCAAATTAACGAAAGAAATAGAAAACCCCAAAGAAGAGCCCGTATATCAAACGAGAATAGAAACACTTTACGATGCTCCAAAAAATGATAAATTCGACGAATTGCAACCCTTGGAATCTTTGGAACCATTGATGCCATTGGATTTCAACGAAGATATTAATAAAAATGACGAAGTTGAATTTGTAACACCGGCAACTGATTCCAATTTTTCGGCAACTCTGAGTCGTCATTTCGTCGATTGGCTTGGTTCGCTTCTAGGAATTTCATACGGAATTTACAGTAAATTTTCAAAAGCCATTTACCAAAATAACACACTTTATTAGGGTCAATGGCATACGCGATGAACATACTTGGACTTTTGCTTCTTTCTTCTCTAAAATTGACAAATTTATAATTAAATAATTATTTTGTAATATTATATTATACAAATAATTGTATACTCACTTGAAATTCGTGTGCCATTTTCCTGTAATAAAGGTTATTTGATTAAATAAACAAATATATAAATGGCGCCTCATATAATGCATATTCAAAATTGTCTTCTTGTTACACGCTTTTATTAAAAAATATGTCAATCTGAAAAATACATATATATATTATATATGTATATATGTACATACGTCTTTTTGTTCTTTTATTCACTTTTTTTTGTGGTTGTTGTATTTTGGCAATTTAATCAAATTATCTATCATCAAACAATGATAAACTTCTTCTCGAATAAAACTGTGCCATGAATTTCAATCAATTTCCATTCATTCTTAACTTAATCATTCGATGAATAATTTTGTCATTCTTATAACTAAGTAAGATGAATAAAAATTCGTTAATTAATTAGATTATTTTAAAAAATGTTATACAATAATTAAACGTATTCGCTGCTATCTATTAATCATGTGGAAGTATGTTTAAAAAAAATTGATCAAAATGGCTGTAAATAAAATGAAAATGATACTAATGAAATACTGCTAATCTTACGATCACCTTACGGGTACAACTAAAGTCTTTGGTTCTATTATAATAATAATACGTGATAATGACATTTCGTATTATGCCAATATCTATCACGATTGTTATATTTACAGTTTCATATGTGTATTTGTATAAGAAGTATAAGAATATCGTAAAAGGGGCAGACTCAATAAGTCAAGTCTGTCGAGAGTAATCGGAAGTTCTTTTTTTGCGAATAAGAGACACTGTCGAGAAAATTACAAATTCTATTATTGATAATTGAAAAAAAATGTTGATAATATATTCAAATGATGAATATTTCTTCAAAGTGTCTCTTTTCTTCATGACTATTACAAATATACGAATTGATTTTCAATTTATCACATGTACAAATAACTTCGAATTTGTACATAAGTTCAATCAGATAAAACATATCGAAGTTCTCATTCTCTCTTTTTTCTAAATTTTACATATAATATTTGTTTTTGTTTTTTTTTTTTATTTCTTTCAGGATAAATATGAATTAATTTATCACCACAATGCGTGACCATCCTAACGTTTATACGTTTTTTTTTTCTTCTTCTTCTTCTTCTTCTTATTTATATAAGAAATTGTTTTTAAAAATAAAAATACAAAAAAGATAAAATAAGAATATATGATTAATTTCTTCTTTAACACGTTAATGATTTGATAAATTGATTCATATTAAAATAATAATCGTTATGCAATATATCAGCCTTTGTACAATTGTAATGAAAATTCGTGTAATTTGATTAAAATAATATTAGAAAAACTATATCGTATATATATATGGATGATACAATTAATACAATGTATGGCAAATATTTCTGAATGATTTATGATATCGATTAAATTATTAATAATATCTAAAAAAAAAAAAAAAATCGAATCGAACTAATCTAATTTCGGATATGAAATATCAACGAACATTTGTTTTCCTAATAACGCATAATTAATTACATATATATATATATATATAAATATATACGTACATGATATACATTGTGTACTTGCAATGGTACTCCTTTATAATCAGAATGCATCCTATTGACAAAAATGACTAAATAATTCACTTAACTTAAGGATAACGTATTGATCAATATTAGAAATTAGAAAATAGAAATATAATACTAGAAGAGTATAAAGCTGATGCTTCATTATCTTATTTCTAATGACATCCAGCTCTCTCTCTCTCTCTCTCTTTCTCTCACACCTCTCATCCCTTATTTAAAACTTTTCTTTCACATTTATTCGTCGACTAGAAACAAAATGCACTTTTGTTGGTTTATTTGGTTAAACTTACATACGTGCAGATTATTATGTTAACGAATTAAGTCAACAACAACAAAAAATGGACAACAAATCAATTTCATGATTTATTTCATATAAGATATGACGCGAAATTATTAAAAATATAAATGTCAATGAGTTTCATCCAATTTTTGTTCACTTGCTTCGTTATCATAATTATCAACACATATGCAAAACAAGTAATCCACATGCTATATGGATTTGTTCATTTTTATAATAGCATTTAAAAAAAAAAAAAATAACTATCTAATCCGACCTTTTTTGTTAAAAGAAAATTAAATTTAAATTAATTTAATATATGTGTTAGCATACGTTCGCCATGATAGCGTACTTAAGGCATCATTCATTGAACATTGATTTTCTTTTCTTATCTTTTCTTTTTTCGTCAACTAATCGGATGCTTCTCTCTTCCTTCAAAAATTTTAACAAATTCCATACAGTTTTTYTTTTTTTTTTTTTTTTTTTTTTTTKAAAAACAAGATCACGATTTAGTAAATATATTCGTTAAAAATAATAAATCCCTTTATAATTGGCATAATATTTACGTCTAAATTTAAAAAATTGCAAGAAAATATCTTTGCATTATTATTATCTTAATATTTACTATCACCATATTTATGAAATTGAAAAAGTATATTAAATATGAATTTGATTCAGAGAAGATCCCATTGCCAATTAAATTGTGTTGATTTCAACACGTAACCTTTCTAAGCAATTTATTGTTTACGATGATGTTATCTATATTAATTACGTTTACAACTAAGAAGGTGTTACGTAGCTTATATTTTCACTTATATTTGCAAATGGCTGTTGAGCCATAATATCTCTCAGAGCTTCTTCCGTAATTGACAAAGAAGAACCAGTGAATAACAATTGATCCTTTTGTAAATGTTGAATGTGTTGAAGTAAATTTGAACTGTCTTTCATAAGAAAATTGATTTCTTGTTGTTTAGGCATTGACAAAACTTCGACAGTTTTGTCACAGATTTCTTTTGCTTCAGTATCAAATACATCCTTCTTACTTTTACCCTTTTTCGTAGCTAAATGCGTTTGAGTATGTTTATGCAAATGATCTTTTCGTGCAAAGGCCTTTTGACATATAACGCATATAAAATTTTTATTACCTGAATGAATAACGTTGTGTCTTCTCAAATGTTCATTCCTTTTAAAAGCTTTTTCGCACAAGGAACACTTAAAAGGCCTTTTGTTTGAATGACCACGCATGTGTTGATCCAAATGTTCTTTCCTCTTCAACATTGCATCGCATAACCCACATTGATATTTTCGTTCTTGCATATGAACTTGTCTGTGTTGTTTTACCTGTGACACTTCATGAAAAATTTCATTGCAATCAGGACATGAATATATTTTGGAACCATCTAAACCAACGGTTATTTTGAATTCTTTAAGTTTAGCTCTAAATTTCATTACTTTTTGGTTCTTGGGTGGATCAGTTTGTACTTGTTGTTCTACTTTCATAACTTGCGTGTTACTTTCACAAACTTCTTGATTCGATATCAAATTAACGTTAAAATCATTATGATTCAATGATGCATCTATTTGTTCTGAGTTTACAAAATGATTACCATTTTGTGTTTGAGCATTTCTAAATCCTGGTACACTAGGAATGTTTAGAATATTGTTTTGAATAGGCTCCGTTTTCTCTTCCTTAGGTTGTTCGTTTTGTAACTTCATTATTTGTAAATTAATTAATGGCATATTGGCAATGCTAGATGCTTGTATTTTCTGAATATATTCCGCCATATTAGAACCTTGTAATTGAAAAACTTGCTGAAAATCTTCAGAAATGATTACTTCATTATCAGTCTTATTCTCTTCCTTGGAAGTATCTATTTGCGACATAGAAGGTAAGTACACATTAGGTATAATCCTCATTGGTATAGAATTCGATTGGACATTAATTAAAGAGGCATTGCTCTGATTGTAATTAGGAATGTTAAGGGCACACTGTTTCTCGTATAGCTGCATAATTGGACTAGATTCGGTCAAAGTTAACAGAGATCCAGGATATTTGTTCGGTGAATTAACCTAAAGAAATATTCATGATTACACAATTATAAATACATGTAAAAAAAAAAAATAATAAAGCAAAATTATTACAAATGTTCATATTTACAATAATCTGCTGCTTGTTTTGATTCAATCCAGTAGCCACACTGTAAACAGGACTATGTTGAGCCATCGATAATTCAATAGCACTGCTACTTATGTTGAATTGATTAAGATCATTAAGAAATGGATCCATTCTTAATGTTATTTCAGAAAATTGTGGCAGTGTGCCTTGAATATTATTACTTTCATTGAAATTCATGTTTTATTCTTAAAAAATTGATCTAGTTACGCGCGCATTCGTAAAAACCATAGCATACAATATGTTTCTAACCTATAATTACAGGCAAATTCGAAATACGTTTTAATAAAACAATCTTTGGTCTCACTTTTCATTAATAAAAAAGAGAAGACAAAAAACGAAAATATTTCTTATACGAAGAAATGTCGATATAAAATACGATGAGTATAATTAAATTAAAAATAAACTTAAAGACCAAAGATATATATTGAACTCCGAACGCACGCGGCGTCGTCAACAACGAACTAACATGGTTGCCTATTACAATACGGTTCAAGAAAAGCGCGCCAAATTCAAATTATTTAAATAATTCTTCAAAAATATTTCATTGGTTTATATGATCCATACAAATTTCTTTACCGAGTAATCGACGTTACATTTCTCCTTTATCAAAATTACTTTTACAAATATTATCGTTGTTGCATTTTCAAAAAAACATAAATAAATGAAATGAAGGAAATTTTTCTTTCTATTATATTGGTCAAACTGAAAATGTTTCTTGTTGTTGTTTACAGTTGATGCTACACCAACTTCGTTTCGTTTATCGAGTAATAGAAAATATTCTAACTCATTTGTCGATTGATAAATGCAATTTGCAATATTATTATGTTTTAAAAAGATATCTTTTTAAATAGATAAATAAATACAGGTCAGATCTGTAATACAAATAGAAGAAAAATGTATTTCTTCAATGTCTATTCTACTTTCCAATAAAATATATTTTAATGAGATCATGACATATATATATCTTCAACTTTGAACTATGCATAAGAATGCATGTGATTAATATAAACAAAATATTGCATGTACATGGATGAAGATTCTGAACAATTGTTAGATTATTTACGTAAAAAAAGCAGAACTTTGCTAGCTTTTACAGAAACTAATTCTAAGAAGATCAATAACGAGATTCAAAGATTGAATCAGAAGAATTCATTGTTAGTACAATTTCAAAAAAAAATAATTAACTATTGAAAGTGGTGTAACTATTTGAAATAATAAGCCATATCTACAGCTTTTATTTACAGAAAATTAAGAAGACAAAATTGTTATTTAAAAGACCGTAAAGAAATATGGAACTTGAGGAACGATTCAAGTGCTGTTAACAATCTATTGTGTCCAGAGTATCATTCTGAAATTAAAAATCTAACAACATGTTCATCGGTTCCTAACATGCGTCCATTGGAAAGAATTGTCATACCATCCAAAAATTTATCCCATTCACATTGTGTAGTAAGTAGGAAACCGGTGAAAGAATGTTATTGCAATGTTGAAATCAAAAAATTACAAACTCGTTCTCCAAGAACCATACATAAACCTACTCCATCTTGTAATTATTGTAAAAATCATATTTGTCATGTGCCATTGACGATAAATGAAAATAATATAGGAGATACACTATCACCACCTATTAGTTGTGAAACTATTCGTAGAGTACAAAAAATTAATTATCATCCTCAGTCGCAATTTCTTCGCAATGTTCAAAAGAAAGTTTCTGTTCTTAAGAATGTACCTTCTGGTGATTGTCCTGACAGTTGTCCAAGATCATCGTATTATCACAAATTGAGGACTGATAAAACTTCCATGGTAATGGATACAAATACTCGACCAAAAATTGTTACAGAACAAATAAACAAGTCTAGTGACATTGACTTGGAGAAATTGAGTTCTACTCAGAGAGTATCAAGTTCTCTGATAGATGAAGAAGAAGAAGGAGAAGAAGAAGAAGAAGAAGTAGAAGAAGAAGTAGAAGAAGAAGAAACTGAGACAAAAGTAATAGAAAAAGTAAGCAAGGGTATTCAAGTACCTTCGAGGAAACAATCTAAATCGAAATTTCAAGTTAGAAGAACTATATCTTCAAAAAAATGTATATCAGAAGGATGTAAAGGTAAATCTGTTTCAAGATCACCTTCTATCGGTAAAAAGACTGTAAAATCATCTACTGTAGATTGTCAGTGTTATGACAAAAGTAAAGAGGACAAATTTAGCAAAGATTTGGAAACGTATCGTGTTTATTCAGAAGATTATGAAGATGTCGATGATAAATTGAAAAAATGGTCATCGCATGAGAAAGTGGATCAAAGAAAAGCTTTAACATCTCCAAATAGTAAAGTTAAAGAATTAAGAAAATTTCGTGAAGAAAATTATTTCGACACTCATGGATCGAGTCAAACACTTTTGTCATCGGATTCTTCAAAATCGTTACAGCAATATACTTTGAATGATAGACTTTTTGCTGAACCTTTTAAAAGAATTCACAAAAAGGATTTGGTTGTAACGATGCCACCATGTGCAACGATACAAAAGAAACGTGTTCATTATTTTCCTAGATATATAGTAAGACAAGAGAAAAATAATTGTAATACGAATTACAAGAAAAAACGTTGCCAAAGTTGTCCATTGACTGGACATGCAATAGATCTTGGAATTTCTAAACCTCGTCCGGTATTGAATAGCTTGGCATTAAAATATCAAAAGAGACTTCCTTAATGTGAAGAAGTATTTTTATTATTTAAAAGAATATTTTTTATTAATTGATTTATATTATTCCATTACACATGTGTGTGTAATTGTATACATTTTTTTTTATAGTACACAGAGTAATTTTTATCCAAAGATCATTTTTATAATCTTTTTGTTTTAACCGATCAAAGCATATCAATTTTTAATCTCGTATTTAAATCTTTTTCTAGTTTTTAAAAAAATTTCATGATAAAGTGATAAAGGAGATCGTATTATTTAATAAAATAAATAAATGATAATATTATAAATATCTACGAAATGTCTGTAAATAAATAACCATCGATTTTATTTTTAAATATAATTAATGATATGTACAATAATTCGAACAATCTGTAAAACGGTCATTTATAATAAATTATTAGAAACAAAATTAATAACATATTAAGAATAAAGTTAAAAATAAAAATATCTTACTTACCAAAAGAAAATGAACATATTTTAAACAAATTTTCATGGAGGTTGAAATCGTCTAGTAACTTTTTCAAATTTGTCAGCGTAAGCGCGCGCATAATAAAAGAAATGATGGGGAAAAAAATATTCTCCCAGAAAATTAATTTTTATTTATAAATCGCTCATCTGTACATATAGAACTAAGTAGTAATACGAAAAACTAGAAATCAGCCAATAGGAGAGCTGGATTTTTGAAATATAAATCCAATCATTCTTTCATAGTTGAATAGAATATCGAATTTAATTAAATTTATTTTTATTTAATTAATTTAATTAGAAAATGTATATATTTAAATAAAAATCATACAATAATAATAATAAATTTATGTAACATATATATTATAATGAATTAAACTAGAAACGTTGATGAACGCGCTGTTTTAATAAGCAAAGTTGGTAGTACTGCTATAAGAAATATAAACTTGGATTGACAGTTAGAATCGACTAGATATTGTAGTTCCATTGTTTTTAATCTTTCTTTCCTTTAAATTTATTTTCGTTAAATCTCGTCTTTCTATTAATTAAAATATATCAAAATCAAAATGGTTGTTGCAATTAAAAATGTACGCTTATTCGATGGTCGCATTAAAGCACTTAATTCAAATGGAACTGCTGAAATTGTGTTCTCCTATAATGGCAAACTGCAAATAGCAGCTCTTGATAAACATACATTTTTTTATAATGCTCGAGAAATACCAAAACAAGAACGTTTAAGTAAATACGTTTCTGTCAACACAGAGGTATATTTTTTTAAGTAAGTTAAGTGAAGTAATATACTTCATTTAATAATGTTGTACTTTATTTGTAGGTATTTTTTATTGGTAATTATATAAAAACAGATGCAATACGTGAACAATGGTTAACACTCATGTGTTGGCCAAAGGAACATAGCCTTGGAGATAAAATTGTTATAAAAGGAGGAATGGTTAACATTCCAGGACGTATAATCAATTTAGATGATAAAGAAGGATTTTTGAACCCAATTGAATGTGACGATCAACCATTGAAAGTATTTTTCACGTTAAACGAATCCTATTTCCATGGTACAAAGTTATCCACTCAACCAGAATTATTAGCTAAGTTAAACACAAATACTATCTTATACTTTGATGCTTTACCTTGTTTACCCAAAGAAAATAAATATAATTGCGAATGGCGTGCTACTTGTGTATACGTTGGAAAAAGACCGTCCCTTGACAATGCTGTGGTGGAATCGTCTAATGAAGCTACTAAACAAATTCTGCTAGATATTCAAAAAGTTAGTATATCACTTCCTTATTTCATTAATTTTATAGATTTAAAATATAACTTATATATCTCTTTGATAATTGTGATGATATATTTTCTTTTCTTTTCTTTTCTTTTTCTCTCTTTTAGTGTTTCATTTTCCCATTAAGTATGTTCATAGTTGGCAAAGGACAATTTGTAGTGAGCATTGACGATAACTTTGGCTTGATATTAGCTCAATTTCAAGATAATGTTTACAAGGAAATATTATTTCATAAAAAGAATGCTTACGTTTTTAATATGTGCTTAGAAAATGAAAAACTATCCAACATTTTTAAAAAAGGTAAAATAATAATACTTCAGTTTATATATTATAAGAGAAAAAAGAAAGAAATATTTATTTAATTAAATATTATTTTATTGTTCATTGTAGGAGATAAATTGCATTTTATCGCAGTTGAAGCTAAAAAATTTGTGGGACTTATAAAATGGTTTGCTATACAAGTGTCTGTTTGTGACTATGGAGAATAAATTCATTTCAACTACATCAATTATTAGAAGAAATAGGTTTGTAATAATATTGCCAAAGATGCAAATTATTTTAAGACTTACTATATAATTTATTTATTTATATATATATATAATATTAAAAATATAAAGCAGGCACGTGACGTAATGCTAATGCATTTAACAAAATCTTATTTTTATTTTTTTAAATGAAGACTGAACGAATATATACTATGACCTATCATGTGTACATATGTACATACATATATATATATATTTTTTTAAAACAAATTTTACAAAGTTATTAGTAATTTAATTTTATAAGAGAAAACACAAATGTTTACATGATAACAATTACTATTTTTAAATCTTTATAAGAAGTGTTTTTAAAACTGCTTCATCGAGAAATCAAAAACAAAATGAATACAAAATCAATTGAATAATTTATTAAAAGATATTTATTTGTATTAATGATGTTGTTAAAAAAATGTTTAATCTCACGATGAATCTTGAATCTTCAAATATGTAATTAAAAATAATTCATAATTTGTTAAGACACTGTAATATTACGAATAAGTTTCTCGGAGAAATACAATTACGATTATTTACCTAAACTTCTTATGTAATATTATTGTTATCAGTTTGTATATATGTGTATATATATCTAAACAATCAAACAAAGGAAGAAAAACAATTTTTTTTTGTATATGTATACATTCTGTAAGTAATTTATTCGTCGCAAATTTTATCCAATAATTATACATACTTGTTAAAATAATTTTATTCTTATATTTTTTTTTTATCTCTCACTGCATGTATTTATTTATTTATATATATATATATATCTAGTAAGATTGTTAATAAATCAAATTTGAAACGTTCTACGTCCTCCTTGATCAAACGCATTTGATCCAACTATAAAGTAATCTAAATGTAAATCAAATTTTAAATGATTAATATGCCATAGAAAGAAAAAAAAAGATATCAGTAACTGTATTGTACAGTCTCCTTTCATGTATATGTGTATTTGTTTTCTTTTTATACACATATAATACACAATTTTGTTTATTCGAATATTTTGATAACTTTAATTTTAATCTGGTGTCATGAGTCATTGAAAAAAAAAAAAAATAAAGGTGATCTCGATCGTTTCCTAATAAACGATTGAAGTCCGGAGATGGGAGTCCGGGATTCCGTACGGGACACGGCACGCGCTCGTTAAATTATTCATGCTCGTTTTACGGAGTAAGCGAGCAAGCAAGTAAGTAAGCAAGCAAGCAAGCAAACAAACAAGCAAACAAACAAGTAAGCAAGTTAGCTAGCTAAGATAGCTAACCGAGGCTCGATTACATATGTAGCTAGATGGTGATGCAAATGACACGATGCTAAATAATTCCTTCTATATCCATGATAATCTCGCTTGAAGAGATTTCGCAACGTAGAGAGACGCGGAAGGTCGCGTGAATAAATCATTGTTCCTTGAGAGACACCAGAGGATATATGAAATGCAACCGGCTGCGTTATTCTTCTTCTTCTTCTTCTCTCTTTCTCTGTCTTATTTCAATTCATTATATACCTTCTTTCACTCTGGCAAGGTTGATTCCGTTGTACAAGTAGATACATACATATATACATACTTACGACTATTACCAGCTAGGATTTGTCTTTCGCAAGGCCGATCATGTCAGTTAAACGCTACTTATGTATAATATATACACAGTTGTTGAACGATCGTTACAAAAAGAGTTCATTTTTCGCTGATCTTTAATAATAACACGACAACGAGATCTGTTGTCTGATGAAATAATTACTTAAATGGCGCGTTTATCTAATGTACAAACTATAATGATCAAATTGATCGATACAGGAAGGGAAAATGCGTTTTAATTGAATCTAGATATACAGGGTAATAAAATAAAATGTATAATATACAAAAAACGTAAATCGCTCAATTTTAAGGATTTTCTAAATAATTTCGTTGGTCTATATTTGAAGATTGAAATAAAAGTTGATTATAAATATTCGAAACAAAAGAGAGCTTTCCCCTCTTCTCTCTTAAAAGTTATTTCGATGATTTCGATCTCTCCTCACCTACCGCACCGTCGGCAGTATTCTCTTGTACTTTTGCTGAACGAGAAAATCCAAGAGGGACGCCTTTCTCCGAGTGTTCGGCCTCGTAGAAGAAGGAAGAACTTGTCGGAATGAAAAGATCTCCTGGAGAAGTCTGCTTGCTTTTGCGCCCGGAGGAACGGCCGATCGAATGTGGAGCAACGAACTTGCAACTTCCAGGAAAGAGAAAATAATATCTCTCTCTCTCTCTAAGAGTTATCCCTAGGAATTTAATTCAAATTTAATTACCAAATGAAGAAAAGGAAGATCTTATTTAATCGTTGTAATAAACTAAGGATATAGTAATCGATTAGAAACTTTCGCTTATTATAGATAAACACCTGTTAAACTATTTTGAATTATTATTAATTCGTGTCATATGTATTGGAAACACGACAAGTTCTCATTCGTTTGACAAATATCTAAGAATCTATAATAGATGACAATCATAACTAACCTTATGTATGTATTATTGGAACAGATGGAACAGATATATATCTACGAACAAAATTCTTTTCGTCATATTTGATAAGCAAACATTTAGGGAATCTATTTTTAGATGACAATGATCATCAACTCGGTTAGCTGATATAGATAGATATATTTGTATACATTGAGAACGATCAATCATCGCTCTGTGACATCGGAAAAGAAGCCGCAACAAGTGCTAGGACTATTCGAAAGGGAAAGAAGAAAGACATCGAGACATTATTAGCATCAACATTAATAGTAAGAAGAAGATGATGATGTTGATAATGAAGAAAAAGGATACAGGATATTACGAGCATCCGACGACGTGATGAGGATCGAACCTGGCGATTCATGGAGTTGTTTCGATATTACCAACAGTTTTGCAGCATCAAGGCCGCCTCCTTAGCTGAGATCTTGTCTCATGATGACTCACGCCTAGCTGTGGCCGCTACCTCGACGCTCTCTTTACCTCCACCTTCCTTCCTTTCTTCCTTCCTTCCTTCCTTCCTTTTTCTTCATGCCAACCTCCTCAATCTCCTCAAACTCTCTTCAACAACATCGACAGATATATTTCATCTCTTTTTATTTTACTTCAATCTGAATTTTGAGAACGTGTCCTAAACTTCATTACAAGTTCCCCAAAAAAAACAAAAAGAAGAAGAAGACCACTTTTCTATAATTCTTATCAAGAATTTCATTGTATATCCTCATATCGATACATATTTTACATTCCTAACTGTTCCTCGATCGATTCTCGATGGAATTGAAATTAGGGAAGTTCAGTTGAAGATTTAATAGAATTCCAACGAAGGTAGAAAATATCATTCGAGATTCTCGACATGAAAATTTCTATCATACCTTTTATTATCGTTATGTGAAAATATAGTAGATACATAGAAGAGAGAGAGAGAGAGAAAAGAGTAAGAAATAGAAGAAGAAGAAGAAGAAGAAGAAGAAAAGTAAACTCGTGCAAACAAGTTCCATTCGTCATAACATACGCACTGTGGTAGGTATAATATAATGGTTTCTATACCTCCGGTGGTTATACACAACCATACTCGAACCTAGAACCAATTATCACTGCATAATCTTTTTGAAATTATTATTATTATCCTTATCTGTCATTTTTGTTTTTCCCATTTACTGAGACATAAAAAAAAGAAAAAAAATAAAGCGTTCACGTTCAAGTTTCAGTGTATCAATTTAGTTTTCTACGTAATAGAAGGATAGTGGTGGATAGTTGTTGGTGACCTTGAACGATATATATCAACGTGTTCTCATTGAGGTCTAGGAAATGATATCGATCCGATTTCCCTCAACTCTTCCTATACAGTACTCCACTATCCTTTTCTCGAAAGCTTTCCGCGCAAGTTCAGCCGCACTAAACTATGTATATATAGGGAGAGAGTCCTTCGTCGTCATCAGGTGTATACGCGCGATCAATCCGTCGTCTGTCTGATTCCTCCTACAGCAACATACTAGCCTGGACGTTAATGGTACTCGCGCAGAAACTTCTGCGCATTTTCCTATACTACCTTAGAATACCATATTATTATACTTTAAGGTAGTATTCAAGTTTATGGTATATCCACATCCCCTACCTGTTCACATTTTTATCATTTCTACGATTTCTTTCAGTATTTTGTTTTTTTTTTGTTTTCAAGTGTCTACACCTTATACAGAATATTTTACACTGATACTTCTATTTATTACATTTATTTTGAAAAGTAATATATTATGTTGTACACGTGCCCAAAGTTTGTGAAGATCCACCAATTCCATCCATCCATCCATCCATCCATCCAAGTTTGTAGTAGAGTCAAAGATATAACATCCTACATCCTAAGTTTAGGCAATTAATCAAGCTAAACGTTTAACCAAAGAAAGATAGAGAGAGAGAGAATCATTCGAAACACTGTACGCAAATGGTAGTATGGCAATGTTCTCGTAAAAAGAAAGACAGACAGAGACAGAGAGAGAGAGAAAGAGAGAGAGAGATATTTCGGAAGTGACCTTGAAGTAGCCGTTTAAACTCATGAACGAGACGATCCACGTCTGCGACCGGTTGACCCGGGTACGTAAAAGTGAAAAAGTAAGAAGGAAAAATAAAGGAATAAAAAGAGAGAGAGAGAGAGAGAGAGAGAAGAGGTCTAAAACCAAATATGGTAAACAGGTAAGGTGGCGCTAATAGGAAGCGTATCCTTGCCAGGTGATACGTTCTCGGCCTCCGGAGATAATTCGAAAGAAGAAAAAAAAATCCTTCCTTCTAAGGGAGTCCTAAGGACCCGTCCGTCCGTCCGTCCGTCCATCGTTGTTGTCGTTGTCGTCGTTGTTGTCGTAGTTGTTGTCGTTGTCTTCGTGTACCAAACCAACTTCAATGTCCTCCATCGAGATCGTATAACATCGCGTACAGCGCCAAAAGAGTCGTTGGTAATCTTAAAATTAGTCACGCCGTGAACTCGACTTGAAGGACAATGCCAATGATCCTTGCCCTGGCTACTACTACTATTACTAATAGTAGTAATAGTGGTAGTAGTAGTAGTACTAGGCCATTTAGGCCTCACCTCTTTCTTTTTCATCAACTCTAGTTTTATATTTTTAACCTTGACAAAAGTACTCTTATATTATTCCTTTTTTTATTTTTCTTCTTCTTCTTTTCATTTTATTTCCTTCTTCAAAGAAATGTCCCGCCCTGACTCCTAAAATCATTCCTTCTACTTCTTCTTCTTTTTCTTTTTCTTTTTTATTATTATTATTATTATTATTATACTACTTTCGGCAAGGATTATTTCTCGTGAAAGAACGTGACCAAAGAAAAGAATTACTCCTCCTCCTCCTCCTCCTCTGAAATGTCATTTCCTCTATCGTTCTAAACACGCATCGGAGAAACTTTCTTTCGTAATCGCTTATTAACGATCAGTAATAGTAGTAGTAGTAGTAATAGTAATAGTAGGCTTGTCTATTTTCCTTTTTTTTTTTTTATTCCTACACAAGAGAAGAAGAAGAAGAAGAAGAAGAAGAAGAAGAAGAAGAAGAATCGTACTCGTGTACGATTTTCCACCTTTTCATCAGCTATGGTAAGAAGTAATGGTGTCTTTAGCCTATGGTAATGAGATGTTTCAGTGAAAGTGATAAATTCTTCTTACCCACGATGGAGAATGTTTTACAAGTCGTTAACCATTTTATTTAACTTTCATAAGAATTCTACTTAAATCAATGAGATTATTAATATTAATCTTATTTATATTTGAATTCACAAAGTTTTACTTATCTCATCTAATTTGAAGATAAACGAATAACTAACATCAACGCATTTTCTTAGAGACGTAAAATAAATCAACTTAAAGAAATATTAGGTGATTCGGAAAGTCGTTTCATTTTTTGTCCTACGCAATAATGGCATTAGTTAATGCAAACTGACAAATGGTATAACACATGAGATCGATCGAAAGGTTAAATTTATCAAATTTAACTATTTATGACCACTTGAAAAAAGGTTTAGGTTTAACCTCGAGGCAAACATTATCCCTTCATTTTTACAAAAAAAAAAACGAAACGACTTTCCGAACCACCTAATATATATATGTGTAATGTAAAACTATATTTATGTGAGATAGAAGTAGAGTGTTTGTGTGGTAGCCAAGAGTAGTACCACCTTGTCAGAGAGAATCGTCGAGAAAAAGTCGAGTATGCCCTTACAAGTCCGCGAGCAACAACGCGTTGCAACTCGTTCGCGGTGAGCACACGTTTCTATTGGGTGTCGCACCTACGGATATCTCCTGGCAAGACTATTTATATATCGACCTTTGATTTTTCCGTATACCTTATATGCGGTACGACCGGTAGCGCACGCATCTATTCTCCCCGTATGTGCATATACGTGTTTATACGCCGTATAAACACGTACAAGAGATAGTGTAACTAAGTAAAGTAAGTGAGTATACTAACTTTGCTTGGACAACTGCGAAGGCGAGATTTAACCATAATAATAACATTTAATTCTTTATCTTTATCTTTATCTATCTTGTTATCTTTTTATTTCATTTGATTTACATTTCACAGAATTATAAACATTGTTTTTATTCAAATATGAACAATTCAATGATTTTATCTACTTCCATGATTCCTCTCAGTTTTTTATTATTTCTTTTTTTGCATTATCTTTCTTTAATATATGTAAATTACGTGTCACGTTGTTTGTCCGCAATGGATTCTTAAATTACTGAACCGTTTTTAATCAAATTTTCCACACTGTGTGCAGTTTTATCCAACTTGAAAGATAGGATAGTTTATATATTAATTTATAATCGCAATATTATTTTGTTTATTAACAAAGAGTCATAAAAACGTGTGTATCAGACTGATTGTGAGCCACATCAACGCGTAGCGAGGCACTCCTGTATATGTGTATAAAAAAAAAGATCATTTACAGATGATATAATGAAAGAATGATCTATGATCTATCATCAAAGTTGTTTTGCTTGTTGTAAGAAGGAAAGGAAGAAAACTCATGTGACTTGGTTACACATCACTGATTAGTACTGCACTATAGTAAAATATGTCTAATAATTCAACGAACCTTATCTAACTATTTCTTTTTTTTTTTTTTTAATGATCGAACGAACAGTCGATCGATAGATCGTATACGATTAAGTGCAGGTATTGAAGCGTGGAAAGTTACACGATCGATGATTTCCTATTTTTTTTAATCAAATTGTACAAGGATAAAAATAACGCGAGACAAATTTGAGGATTGGGAAGATTTGAATCATCGATTTAATTTTAAATGCGATATTTTGATGTGATTAAAAAAACAAAAAAAAACAAAAAACAATTTTATCTCGTCTGGATGTAATACCAAAGTGACGACATCTTTTTTTTTTTTTAATCTTATTTTTCTTCCGGGTTGAAAATAATCAAAGAAGAAAACAAAGTAGAACGGGTTGGCAAACTTTCGACCTGCCGCGTATGCGAGTGCGAACTTAAAAAAAGACAACAACAAAAAAATCAGTCGAAATTTCACGCGTGCCCACGATGAACAACGTTGTTCGGCGAATTTAGTTCCTTTGGTTTTTTTTTTATTTTTTTTTTTAAACAAAAAAAAAGTATCACACATACTATACCTCGTATTCGTGTTTCGATTGGGTTTAAAACAAACGTTCGGTGAAATGTTTGAGATGAGCAAACGAGGTACTTACGTACTTACATACTTTAAAAAGGTGCGAACACGACTGTGTGTGTTTAGAGAAAATAAATAAAAAAAGAAAAAGAAAAAAAAAAGGAAGAAAGACAGGAATGAGATATTCTATGTCACGTATTTCTATGTTTCTTCTTCCTCCTTCGAAAAAAAAAATCTTTACTCATTTTAAAAGATATTCCGGTCACTCTCGAATATCTTATCCGAAAAAAAAAGAAGAAAAAGAATAAACTTTAAACCCCCCATGCTTTTAGGCTACGTCATAAACAAAGTTTATCGACTTATATTTCTACAAAATCGCGACAGGTAAATTCTACTTTTCTTTGAGTCATCATCGTCTTCTCCTTGGTTTTATCAGCAAAGAACAAAAAGAAAAAAAAGAAAAAACAAAAATCAAGTGGATTATCCAAATTAATGAAATGAATAAAATAAAATCTATATATATATATATACATAATTATATGCGAATAAAAAAAAGGTGGTGTATGTTTCTTGTGTCTCTCATTTTACAAAGAAAAACTTGATCGTACCTACACCCATAAATGGAAAAAATCACGTGCAGTCTTTTTTTTTTTATCCCCCTCCCGTTTCTCTCTCTCTCTCTCTCTCTCTCTCTCCCTCCCTATCCTCGTGCAAATCTATCGCAAGAACTCGATCACAATGCGAAGTATCCGATTAAAAGAAAGAAGGAAAACGAATGAACGAAGAAACGAAAGGAAGAACAAAAATCAAATCAAATAAAATCAAATGAAATAAAAAGAAGCTTTAAGTCGGTGGTGGAACTTTACGCGTGTAACTCTCGCGGGTTCCGTTTGTAAACAAGTTTTTATCCACGATCCACTACGATGTTTATTCATGAGTTGATGGCGCGTGTGAGTATCTCCAACTCGAACGGTATGTTTCTCTATCGAAAAAGAAATAAACGAAATAAGATAAAGAAAGAAATAGAATGGATGGATGGATGGATGGATGGATGATGGTGTTGTTGTGTCCTTTTAGAGAATGATCATATTCATTTGATTTTGATAAATTTGTTTATCAAATTTCTCAACTGATTGATTTCATGAAATAAGATGATCGGTGATATTCTCGTATCTTATTGAACGACGTGATGACTCGTCATCGCATTTTCACGTTCGTCATCATCGCACGAAAGAGTCATCATCTTGATGATGGTAGAATCATCATGCTCTGTCGACCCTCAGCCCACCATATTAGCATCCACTGGCGCCAACCGTGCCAGGGACCATTTATACTCATTTTACGTCTCAACTTTATTTCTTTCTCGTCGTTCCATTTTGATGTTAAACCTAATACGCTTAAAATGCGTCCAATCTGTCAAATAAATACAATGCAAAAATAGAACAAAAATAATTGTTGTTTCGTTTCAAAAAAAAAAAAAAAAAGAAAAGAAAAGGTTCTTCTTGACGTTTGAAAGAAAGGATTATAGTTTAAATCCTCCTGGACCCTCTTAAAAAAGAACAAGAAAAAGAAAGAAAAAAAAGAATCCTTAACAAATCTATAGGAGTTAATACCCCCATGTAGAACCCAGCTTCCGCCTATGGACCGGATTTACGAACAATATAGGCGCAGCAACGATCGCAAACGGAAATACCTATGGTGCTTGGGCACCCGTATTACGAGTATAGAAACACGTGGCTATATTTATGCATCCGGAATATCGTCGGATAAATATCGTCTCCTCCTCGGTGAAATTGAGCCACGCCTCTGTCCGCACGTTGTTCTGCTTCAATGTATTGATTGACGATAGGTACACGTTACAATATTGTAATGTTCATCATCATCTCTATCGCTCTTTCAAATTTTAAATACTTTACTGTATATATATATATATATATATATATATATATATATATAAGTGTATGTATGTATATATGGCTCACAATCAATCCAATACACACGTCTTTAAATCAACGAATTACCTTATACCACCATCTGTTAGATTCTTATCGAACTAACAGAGATAATCATGACACTTTGTTAATAAACAAATAATATTGCGATTATAAATTGAAATATAAACCTATCCTATCTTTCAAGTTGGATGAAACTGCACAGATTGTGCAAAATTTGATTAAAATCGGTTCAATAGTTTAAGAGTTCATTGCGGACAAACAACGTGACACGTAATTTATATATATATATTAAGATATATAGAATTAATTGGAATAAATGCGTTTGTCGAGGAAAAATGAAAACGAGTTTTCATCATTGTCATGTCACTTAACTGTCAAGACGATGTGTTGTTATTATTTTTGGTTTTTTTAATGTTTTATTTTATGATCGATACATCGTTGAGAACATTGTCATAGAAATCGAACGTGAATAAATCATTTCGAAAATCCCTTTTATCTTTGCGTAGGTTTTAATAAAGAACAGTTGTACGATACACAGTATAGATCATTATACTTGATAAGAATTGATTCTACGAAAAGATTATTGTAAACTCATTCTCACTCTCTCTCTCTCTCTCTCTCTCTCTCTTTTTTTTTTTCTTTGATATAAAATCAATTATCATAATTAATTTCTACCTCATTGAAAATCCTACGTCGAAATGTATGCGGATCGGAGATATCGAGATATATCGTCAAACGTTAAATAAAAATAATAAAAAAAAAAAAATAATAATAATAATAATAATAATAATAACAAAAATAACTGATAATTCAAAATTGTGCGTAGGTTCCAGTAGATAGATATCAAGAGAGAGAGAGAGGGAGAGAGAGGAGTTGAAAATTTCGTAGTTGAATTGAACGAAACAACACGTTCGAATCCTGGGTGTCGTGCATTGTTCGACCTGTCAAAGCTAATTGCGAATGAAAGTTGACGGGATTCTGGTGTTCGATTAAAAATAAATTAAAATAAAAAATATACAAAAAATATATATATATTAAAACTCATTTGTATAAATAAGATGACGATAATACAACAACAGGTAAGAAAATATTATGGAACATTAATCATTTTGAGATAGTAGAGTACACACACTTGATGAATAAATAAATTATCGTATTTTCCGATGGATTTCTCTTATTCCAACCAACTTGAGATCGATGGATAAATGAGTGTATGTATGGATAGATGGATGGATGGATGGATGGATGGATGGGTGATTATGATATCGTGTTAACTACCAATCCTTTTGAGATCATTTATATGCAAGAGAAATCTCTTATATATTTATTTATATATTTATTTATTTATATATGTATGCATTTCTATATTAATGCATAAGATAAGGATTCACGTTAACGCCATTTTCCCCACTTCTTCTTCTTCTTCTTCTTGTTCTTTTTTACGTTTATTTATTCAGCTTTTAAATAAATGCATTCACGTGCATTCCCGATTACTGGTTGACTCTTCGCAAGGACTAATGCAAATGACGGTATCGATATCACGAACCACGGATTCGACGTTGAATCTTATACTCCCTATCCACGAAAGGAATCGAATTCTTCAAGTTTAAATCGATACCTTCGAAAGTTTTATTTTTAAGCGATTACGTTCAAGACGCTGGTTTCTGATTACCTTTCTGTTTTTTTGTTTTTTTTTTTGGTTGTTTTTTGTTCGTCGTTTTTTTTTTTTTTCTTAATCAGAATTTATATTCGTTGTAAAATAGAGATTTTGTCGAATTTATCGTCTTCTTATTTCTTTTTTTTTTTCTGTTCGAGTTTCGATAAAGATAATAAGATCGAAAGTATCTATTAATTTTGGAAAAAAAAAATGGAATAATTAAATTAATATATTTTTTTTTTTCGTCCAAGTTTCAATTAGTATACATGCATACAAATTTAATATTAATATCGATGAATGAAAAATTTGAATAATTATATAAATATATATATATATTAATTTTTTATTTTAAAGTCTTCAAGATAAGATTAAAGTAAAGTATAATGTATATATGTATATTACTTATCAAAGATAAAATAAATTTGCAAATATATATTGAAAATATTAATATTGAGATTGCAATAAAAAAAAAAGAAAATTCATAGTATAATATA
>NW_015149064.1:300736-304080 GCF_001465965.1 Polistes dominula | reverse complement strand
AAAAATAAACAAAATAATAATAATAACAAGAGAACAAAAAGAGAAAGAGAAAAAGAAAAAGAAAAATCAAGTTAAAATAAAAATAAAAATAAAAATGRAAGAGAAGAAGCGAAACGAACAACGAGTTAGTGTAAAACACGCGTGGGTAGTTTACTTACACACACACATAAGTTTTTCTCAAATACATTTAAGTTAAGTTAATGGTAGTGATGGTAATAGTGATGGTAGACATACACACGACCAAGTAGAAAAATAAGAAATAAGAAAATAAGAAAAATAAGAATAATAAGAAGAAGCCGGAGGCACCTGTGTGCCGCCCACGAGGAAAAGTAGTTCGAAACGAACGCATCTCTCGAGTGCACAGCTGCTGCTGCTGTTGCTGCTGCTGCTGCAGTTGGTGCAGTTGGTGCAGTTGGTGCAGTTGTTGTTGCTGCTGCTGTTGCTGCTGCTGCTTCGATTAGTCCGACGAGTGTTAACGTCTTAATGGCCGTGCATAAACGACTTCTTCTTCTTCTTATTATGCTTCTCAAAGATTTCTTTTTTTTTTTCATTTCATCTACCTATCTCTCTCTCTCTCTCTTTCTCTTTCTATCTTTCAGTAATTAACCCTATCCGATCATACCTTCAATATTCGTATTTTGTATTTTTATTTTTATCTATCTAAGTTAATTAATTAACCTTTAGTACTCGGAGATTTTAATTTTAATTCATTGTTTTATAATTTAATTTATTTCTAACTTATTAAACAGTTTTAATTGATTATTATGTAATTTTTGTTTTATATTAAATAAATCTTGCTTGGGTATTTGGTCATCAAAGTTTTACCATTTTTTTAATTAATAAATATTTCATAATATTTATTAGATTTTTATAATAGAAATATTTTATTTTATTTATATTTTATTTTATATATAAATTTTTTTTTGTGTATTAAATTTAAAATAATTTTTTTTTTTCATTTGTATATTATTATATATAATATTTATATATTTATAATATATTATATATATATATTTCAAATATATAAATATAATTTAAGTATATATAATAAATAAAATTAAAAGAATAATAATTTTATATATATATAATATAATAGTTTTATTTTTATTTTAGATAAAAAATTAATACAAAATGAAAATTTTAATATAAATATAGAAATATAATAGTTAATTAAAAAAAAAAAAAAAAAAAAAAAAAAAAAGAATATGCGGGCGTAAGAGTGCGCGAATAAGGATGAGAAAAGCAAGAGAAAAAAAACAACTTTTTTAGTCACATCCCGTGCAAGATATGTTAAAAAAATTTTCATCCATTTATATTTCAACTCTTCTAAAAGATGCAACAACAAATATGAAAAATAAATACTTACCTTGTTTTTTTTTTTTTTTATTTTGCACATCCTTATACATATATACATATAAATATATTTATTCTTCATTTAATTATTATTCATAAAAATTAAATAAAAATAAAAATTGTTATTCGACAAATTACATTTAATATACAAAAATATCAAATAATAGAAAACTCATAATCTCTCTCTCTCTCCCTTCTCTTTCTCTTTCTTTCTTTCTCTCTTTCTGTGTATGTGAGTGTGTTCATTTTGATACTTGTCGTCGTATGTTACTCTTTCGAAGAGAGCCTTCTCGCCATATGTGGCAAGGACGACGATTCGTTTGGTATTGGCTGTTTATAACGGGGCCCCGGGTCTTACACACTTGAACACTTCGTGACTGTAGTTGTTGCAGTTGCAACTTGCAATTGGTTGTTCCCTTCTTCTTCTTCTTCTTCTTCCTCGATGAACGAAAAGAGAGAAAGAGAGAGAGAGAGAGAGAGAGAGAGAGAGAGAGAAGAGCATCAAGCACCAGGCACCAGAGAGCAGCAAAGCAGCAGAACAAAAAAAAAAGAAAAAGGATTAACAAGAAGAAATTCCATCCACTGTACGTTACGATTGCGATCGCGATTCTCGTCGCAATCTTTTTCTTTCGATGAAAATCTTTCATTTAATTATATTTCAGAAAAAGAGGGTGGTGGTGGTGGTGGTGGTGGGGTTACGGAGAGGGGGGTTACGGGGGAAGAGGTGGAGGAGGAAGAAGAAGAAGAAGAAGAGGAGGAGAATGTTACGAAGGACGTTCATAATATTTTCTCTCGGTTTGTAATGTTTTTATTTATTTTTTTTATTTTTTATTTATTTCATTTCATTTCATTTCATTTCATTCGATTTTTATGATTTAATTCTGTTTCGTAGTTTTTTTTGTATGTGTATTTTTTGTTGATTTTATTTCATTTTGTATCACTTCGTTTCGCCGTACATTTTCTCTTTCTCTTTCTCTCTTTCATTTTTTTTATTTTTTTATTTTATTTCGTTTTGTTTTGTTTTGTTTATCTCGTAAATTTCACAATTTTTTAGAATTAATAGATAATAAATGATATATATAATATTTTAAAATATAGGCAACGTTGCGTATAATAATAATAATAATAATAATAATAATAATAATAATAATAATAATAATAATAATCATAATCATAATAATAAAATAGTAATATATATATATATTTATATATTTAATATATTATAGGCGATAACTGCAGAAAACTTTGCACGAATAATAATAATAATAATAATAATCATTATAATAATAATAATAATATTAATATTAATGTCGGTTACACTTTAATCATCGTGTTATCCGGTCTCGTTCGTCATCGATCATTAATATTATTATATTACTTAATAATTAACGCAGCGATTCTAACGCGTGTCGCTTTAATTGCAATAGTTGGTAAGAAGAAGAGCTGGCAAAGGAGGGGAAAGGGGGGAAGTGGGCTTGTGTAGAGGGGGGTTGAGAGGGGTTACGAAGCTTAGGCTTAAATAGAGAAAGATAATCTGGGTTTTTTTATTTTTTTTTTTTTTAACAAACAATGCGTTTTAGGCCTTTGCATGCTCTGTTGTGTATGTTTGTGTGTCTGTGTGTGAGTTTTATTTATTTTTTTCTTTTTTAATTACTTACACGTGTCTTCTTATTTTTTTTTTTATTTTTTAAATGTCAACTAATTTCTTTTTTTTTTTTTTAATTTTATTTTTGGATAATAATTAAAAAAAAAGCTCGACGAATCGTTGTTACAGCGAAAGAAATGAAATTCTTAAATAAAAATGATGATTATTATTTATTTATTTATTTATTTATTTATTTATTTATTTATTTATTATAGTATTATATTAGTATTATTATTATTATTATTAGTATTATTACACCGAGACAGCAAAATGGACGTTCGTTGTCCGACAAGATTTTCACTACTCGCCATCGATCCGACTTTTTTTTCACGACTTTTTTTTTTTT
>NW_015149064.1:283236-298236 GCF_001465965.1 Polistes dominula | reverse complement strand
CGTTTTTCGATCGACCTTGAAGGGTCGAGTAGCCGCCGCCGCCGCCGCCGTCGTCGTTGTCGACCGACCCATGGAAACCCATGCGAATGAGACGACTTCTTCTTCTTCTTCTTCTTCTTCTTTCCTTTCCTTTCCTTTTTTGACTAAACGAGCCTACTTTTTCTTCTACACCATTTGATTTGAATTTTTTTCTTTTTGTACACCTTAACACCTGTTTGCTTCTATTTTAATAGCTCGATTTTTGTCAATCGAATTTATCGAATGAAAATAATGAACTTCGGGTATATTTTTATTTTCGAGAGTTCGTTTAGTTGAAAAGGAAAAGAACAAAAATTGTCGTCCCATAAAGACGAATACGATCGGTTGGAAGCTATCGAAGAACGTAAGATCAACGCAATTGTTTATTCATTTATTATTAATTTGTTTGTTTGTTTCTTTCTTTTTAATTTGCCATTCACTCCCTATCTCATTTTCTTTTATCGAAAACTCGTCAGTTCGTTCGACAAACGAGACGTCGAAAACTTACAGCACCATCGTCCAAGCACCATCATCATCATCATCATCATCATCATCATCATCAACGTCATCGAAATATCATGAAGAAAGAATTTAACAAGACAATAAATGAACCTCGTTAAATTTCTTC
This sequence comes from Polistes dominula, assembly GCF_001465965.1. The sequence goes on along the minus strand of NW_015149064.1, from coordinate 297,590 downwards.
CCACGAATTCATCGTTGAAAGTTCGAGAAAACTTGAGAAAATAAAACAAAACAAAAACAAAAAGGAAGTGGATCACCTAATCGATTTTGAAAATGATTTTCCAATCGATGATAGATGATCGTTCGATCGTAGGATCGAGGACCATTTTCAGACGCTGTCAGAAGCGACAGACATAGGCCTTTTGTAAATGGGTGCTGGTATCCTCGAAAAGCCACCCCTTTCCGAAGCAGCTTTGGGATCCTTTCTTGGACTGGCAACTATTTGACTGTCCTGAGGAAGAACTACGGTACCATTTCCATCGATCCATGCTCTGGTAAATTCAAGGGTTGGATCGTTCTCACTGTGACTGTTCACTTGATAATCCCTCAAAAGATCCTGAAGTTTTTGTACTACTTCTCGATCATCCCTCAAGTGTCCAACTTTTTGTAGAATCTGTTCCAACAATGGATTGGCCACCTTGGTCGGTGAGGATTGAAGGGAACAACCTCCTCCTTGGGTTGTCGTCGATTGTTTGATTCTACGACCGTTTCTGTCGTATTGTACTCCACCCCCGTTGCTAGCTGGCCTCGGTAAACTTTGTCTGACTGTACTTTTCCTGGAAAAACTTGGCGTGGTAGCACAAGTTGCTGATCCTTGTGGATTCAAAAAGGTATCGGATTGCAAACTAGGCCTCTGTCTAGCCTGTCGACCGTTCCACGTGTTGCTACCGCTGGTGCTAAGCTGACTGGACTTCGGTAACGCCGAAGCTTTACTCAGACTACCAGTCGGTGGTTTTCGTAAACTGTTACGAATAGTCGTACGTTTCAAAGGACTTCCTTCAGGACTCGAATTACTTTCTCGTGGTGTTCTACTACCCGAAGATGTTCGTGACACGTTACTGTTCTCACGTATAACCGAACCAGCTCTGGGTGTACGATCACCCGAAGATGATGCCACACTTCTCGCTGGTGATGCTCTCAGTGGACTACCTGGTCCTATCCTTATCTTTCTTAATCCTGTTTCAATACTTTCCGTTTCTACACATGATCTCTCCTCGTGCTCCATTTTTGTGGGTTGCTCTGTAACATAAAACAAAAAACAAACGTTCTTTTCACCTGCACGTATTTAATACACACACTTTTTGTTTGTCAATGAAATTGATTGTTTGAACAAATATTATATTGTACGTTTATAAATCAATTATTATCGGAAAGGACAAAATAATGATCGATCTTTCTTTTTCTTTCACAGATCGGATCAGATCGGATCTCTGTCGAAAGTTATTTACACGTACGTACATATATATACATGTGTGTGTGTGTGTGTGTATTTCTTTTTCTTGAGTCAACTGGGCGAGTCGAGTACCCTTCTCGCGAATGTAACTTTGGTGTATTCAAGGCGAGTTTATAAGCGTTATCGAGGATCGACCGTTGGCGATTGTTCCGAGGACAGGTTGTTGGAAATCGCCCACGCTTTGAGCGATCCTTCATATAATCCGTCGTCCCGACTAAATGTCAGACCCAACCTCTGTAAGCGGTCTCTCTCTCTCTCTCTCTCTCTCTCTCTCTCATGTGTACTTTGAATATTAATCATTTCTACAGAGTGCTCATATAATGTAAGCAAATTTATTAACTTTTTTACTACTACTTTTCGGAAAAAACCTCACTACTTTTCGAAAAAAATAATAATAATATTATAACAAATAAACCCTACAATTATCCTACTCCTGATATTCTGCAGTCGTCTCATTCTCTCTAACCTTAGTTTTTCGAAGGTTTCACTTCTAGCACGTGTGATCTACCCACATGATATTTTTTTTTTATTCCTACTTTACAAACCAATCCTAAGTGATGGTCATTTCGAGAACGCGTTGTTCATAAATTTATATAACTCAAAAAATTGATTTAAAATACGCCCCTTTCTTAAATTAATCTTCCTCGTTACGTGAATGACATAATCCATAAAAAAAAAAAAAAGAAAAGAAAAGAAAAGAAAAGAAAGAAAAATATTTCAAAAGAAAGTGAACGTTTGATTTAATCGATCGAATGCAGCGCATTTGAAATCTTTGAACATACGCGTGCCTACGTTCATCAAAAACGTTATTTCGAAATAAATTTATAATAAAAAAAATAATGCTCGTTTGTTCTACCTATCAGTTTCTACCTGGTATCATTAAATACGATGACTCTTGAAAAATTACAAAATTACAATTTTTTCATTTTTATTTCGTACCACGCACAGTGACCTATTTTAAAATGTGACTAAATTTAGATTTCATGCGAAATTTGATTTTGAAAACGACACACACACAAAAAAAAATTAAGAATGAAGTAGACAGATAGTTTACAATCGAATTTATTTTGAATAAACATTTCGTGGAAAGATTTTGAGTAGGTCGATCTCTCTCGTAACGTGTTTTTCAAAAATGACGTCAGTACAGAGACCGTAGTTTGGTCGCATCGCAATGCGATAATCTTTATCTGTAAACGGTATTTCCCCTTCTCCCTCTTTCCCCTCCCTCCTTCTCCTCCACCCCCTTCTCATCCACCTCTCTCTCTCTCTCTCTCTCTCTCGTTCGTCTCTTCACTTTCTATTTGTCACGCTGTTTCTATACCGCTTTTAAACAGATCTCGAATACGTAGCTACCTGCGATTTAATTTATTCCGATGTTGTAACACAAGTTGTTAAAACTTTACTTGTCTTCTTGCTTGATATTCTCTTCTTTTCTTGTTCTTTACACGGTATAATATACGCATTAGTATTTATCAAAGTATTTCTTTCCCCTCCATCAACCTTTTGTATCATCATCATCATCATCATCATCATCATCATTATAGTGATCGTTCATACGTACGAGTTGTTGATCAATTTGTTTTTTTTTTTTTTTNTTTTTTTTTAATTTAAAACCAAAGTTCATATCATCCGAAAATTGCGTATTTATTTTAATTAAATATGTTTCTGTATTTATAAATAATTATACAAGTAACAGATATTTTTCTTTTTTTTTTTGGTTCAAGAAAAAATAATTTGAAAGTTTAGAAAGTTGTAGTTTTTCAAATAATTATTAAATTAAAATACTTTGAAAATGTTTAACATTGAAAATACTGAATCTTATCAAAATCATCTATTTTATATTTCTTCATTCGCCCACATAATTTTAAAGTTCATAATAAAATAATAATAATAATAATAAAAATATATTTAAAAAAGAAAGTAAAACGGTGTCAACGTCACGATTATCAATTCGCGAATCTCACGCGTGTCTTTTAAATCTACCTACAATGTTTTCTAATCCCGTATACACCGATCACTTATCGAAAAACGACGAACGAGAGAAAATACAAGGAGGTGATGGTGGTGGAGGATAAGGAGAAGTAAAAATAAATAAAAATCCAAAATAAAAAAAAAGAAAGGATCGTTACGAAGCCAAAATTGGTCGATAAAACGCGTGGGCGATATATTTACTTCGTTGATAGTCCCCGTTTATATTCATTCAGTAAATATACCGAACGAATACTAAACAACTATGACATAAGTGTTGCACATAGTGGATTTTTTACGGGGGCGATTTATTTCTCATCGTCCGAATGAAATTTGACCAAACACATACACGCACACACACACACACACAAGATTCTTGACGATTTACATTAATTTTTTGGCAACAAGGAGAACAACAAAAATATGTCAAAGATATTTAAGATATAAAACTACTCACTTTGAGAATCGGCAACCGTAGGTGACGATGATTGAGCATTTGGAGCAGAATTTCCATTGGCTGTGGTTGTTGTTGTTGTTGTTGTTGGTGGTGGTGGTGGTGGTGGTGGTTGAACGGCACCAAGACTTCGATAACCCTCGTCAGATACTTCGCTGCAATTGTCCGAATGTTCCCCATCACCGTGAAGAGATTTAGCGTAATGTACATTCGATGAAGTGGTGGTTGTATTTGTGGTAGTAGTGGTGATCGTTGAATTGTTGTTAGTATTATTGTCCTTTGTAAAACTTTCCAATGCTGGTTCTTCTTTAATTGCGGGTGGACTTGGAGTTGGACTGCGACTGTTCGAATCCTCTCGGCACTTGTAATTGTAAATCGTAGCCTCGTATTTCGGTGTGTCGTCCTTTTCAACAGCCCTTCGTGCTACTCCACCATCAACCACGTATCTCTTAGCGAACTCCTCCGAAAGCGGCACTTTTGCTTTGATCTCCTGGTGCAACTCTCTCTTCGGATCCTGCTGCGGAATAAAAGAAATTCGCGACAACGTTAGCCTTTTCTTTATTTTTCTATCGACGGATTAAATAACCAAACTTCTTTCTTTCTTTCTTTCTTTCTTTCTTTCATTCATTCCCCGTAAATTCCGAAGCTTCTTTCGGTAAACCCAGCGTGCCAATTTTTTCCCCACCTCTCAGTTGTTTCTTTTGTTGTTGTTTGATCAAGAACGAATTTCAAACCCATCCCCCATCCACCCTGTTCTTCTACTTCTTCTTCATCATCAGCAACATTTCGCGCACAAAGGTTTGTTTTACTTCTTCCCTCGGCAAAAATACATAATCCCTTTTTTTTTCTGTTCTTTACAAAAGTTTGCTGTTTGTTTGTTTTTTTTTCTCTCTTCGTTTCTCGAACGGCTTTGCAATTTCCCCCCCCCCCATTACGGTCGCGGAATAAATTCGTCTACTGTTTGCATTCCACGCGAGACGAGAGGAGTTTCTATTTATATGTTTACCACGTAGTACCAGAGAGAGAGGAATACGCGAACACAAGCGTGTACGAGGAGTATAAAGTCTGATGATTATCTCTCTTTGAATAATATAGTCCGTGGAAACGAATGAGAGAAAGAAAAAAAGATACCCCCATGAGAATGCGTAAACAACGTTAATCCGTTTTTTTATTTTCATTAAGAAAAAAAAAAAATAAAATAAAAGAAATAATCTAAGGGATTATTTATCACGAATGAAAAATCAACTCTTACCGATGAATGTTTGGTCTGAAATTGATGAACAGAGGTACGATAATCATCGTTGAAAATCTTTTTGGGTGAATCGACGACACTGTATGGTGGTATTTTGACGTGTTGATGGGAATCTACCTTGGGTGTTGGACTTCTAGATCCCAAGGTTACTTTGGGCGTGGGTGACCTCGATCTTTGTTTCCCAGAGTATTCAGGAGTGGTCGTAGTAACTTGTTGATGATGAGTCGGACTGTTAAAGAATTTTCTCTGGGGTGTTGGACTCCTCGAACGATTAATCTTTTTCTGTTGATCTTCTCCTAGTTGTTGATGATGATGATGATGGTGATGCTGTTGTTGTTGTTGTTGTTGTTGATGGTGATGATAGTAATGTTGGTGTTTGTTGGTTTGCTGAGGTGTGGGCGATCTCGAACGATTGTTGGAAACGCTTCTGGGCGCGTGCAGCTGTCCGAGAGTTCCTGCCGCAGTTGCAGTAGTTGCAGTTGCTGTTGATGTTGGTGCTGATGTTGCTGCTGCTGCTGCTGATTGCTGATTCTGCAATGTTGTGCCAGCGCAAGAACCAACGCTCGACGCGGAACTTCTTCGAGTCCTTGGAGGTGATCTGAGAATCGGAAGAGAAAAGAGAATGAGAAGGGTCGACGTATAAATCAACGTGGAAATGTTGGAAGCTTTTAAAGCTCTCTCTCTCTCTCTCTCTCTTTCTGATATACGAACGAAAGATTTATCTTCAGCAACTTGTTCGTAATACAAACTACAATTCTCTGACGGATTACTCGTATGAATAAATACCGAGCTATTGTTTGATATCTTTATATGTGTGTGTTGTGTCTATGTCGTAACATAGATCCTAGAGAAGAATATCGAATCTTCGTCTTCGTCGTCGTCGTCGTCGTCGTCGTCAACTATCTCAATGCTTGCACACGTCTGTGTGTGTGTTTTCTTTTCTAACTCCCACGTGAGTTTTTTTCCTTCTTCTCTGGGATCTTATCTCTGAATTTTGTAAAATATCTCTTTTCTTTATTTAATAAATGATTTTCTCTTTTATTTATACGATTACTAAATTCGTCTGTACTTTTTTTGTTTTTTGTTTTTTTTTTCAAAGTAACTTGAGTATTGTTCAAAGAAACGTCGACGTTTGGTAAGATTGAGATAGTGCAAAGTTTGTTGTTGTATTATTCAACGGAATGTACAATTTACAATGCAGAAATAGGAGAGAAGAGTTTAGTACGATCAAAATGTATGCTGGAATTGTAGATTTATTTATTTATTATAAGTTTCGATTCGAGGAAATTCAGAATATTTTATGCATCAATATATTATTTGTATGCATTTATGTTCACATGAGTGCTTGCGTGAATGTTTATATGTATAATGTGTACAATGTATGACTAAACGACGATAGGATTAATGGAAAAATCGATCTTTCCATATAACGTAACTAATGAAAGGTCTCCTTTTTAAAAAGAGAATCGATAATCGACGCCGATTATCATCTCGTTGTCTCTTGATCCCATTCCAAGAATACTATTAAATCTATCAAGGTGAGCATGGCATTATCGACGACATAAGTATACATTTATAGAAAGATATAGGTATAGGTATATATATATATATATTTCTTTTCTGAGAAAATAACAATTCTCCAATTGGACAAATATATCATTGAATTTATGACTATGTGTGTAATGTGTGTAAGACAAATGTATATAATTCGACTTTAATGGAAGATAATTCGATTGGTTAACTATTATTAATGTGGGTGCAAATTTGTACCTTTCGTAATGCACCTGCGCGCTTCCAAGATCGAACGAACCTCCTGCCTTTTGTATCAGCTTTGCGGAAATCATCGAACGATGTGCTAAAAAAAAAAAACAAATTATTTATTAAGTTGATGCAATAATATTCCATAAAAGAACACACACGCACACACCGAAGTGTAATTTAATTTCAATTCAAATGAACAATCACGTATGTAAAAATGATTTTGCAAAAATTTCATACAAAAGTTTTATAAATTGAAACTTACAAGTTCTGCATCGACATGGATCATGTTTGTCCAAATAATGACTGAGAGTGTCCCAACCACCACCAACACGAACCATCACGTGACTACGTAGAATACGAACGAAAATGAGTACTTTAGTATCACCAATACGATATTTTCCTTCTGATACACGAATCATTGGGAATTGTGTTGGACAGGTGCATCTTTCGACTAAATCTCGTACCTGAAATCAAAAATAAATGATATACATCTTTAATTGTCCTAAGTATTTACATAATAATTGCATACGTAAGTTACGTAATGTGTGTGTGTTTTTTTTTAATAATAATTGAATTATCGAAAAATGTTGCAATGTTATATAATGCACGAGAAGATGAAAGATTAAACGTAAGATAAAATCAAACAAATTATTATTTTAATATTTCATTATTGTAATTGTGATGAACATTCAATACGAGTTGTTTCAAAGTAAACGAACGAATTGTAATTACATGGGGGTAGTTTTGGTAAAACTAAAATAAAAAAGAGGTACATGCAATCATATGCCAAATACGAATCTCATTTTCGTACTTTATAGTTGCTGTTACATGACATTCATAAAAATAAAAAGTTTCATTTTTGATGCGGGCTTCATCACAGGAAAGTTTTATCACAGATTTTTCTCTCGTTAGGTTCAAAAATATCACAAAAGGGTTTTTGAAAAAGATGACGTAGTTTGTCGACATCGGTGCATCGTAAGTGAAAAACTTGATACGTTCGAAGGAATAAAAATTCCATGGTATTTAGACCAAATAATTCGTGCTGACCGATTAATTAACGACCAATTTCATTTATTTGTCTCACTTAAGATAAAAAAGTATACTTTATAAATAATTGAAACGAATGGGTCAAGTCAAAGTAACACCAATTATTTCGAAAGATAAAAAGAAGTATAATCATTTCGGAAACGAGGTCATATAGATGATGATAGATACATAAACTACCCTTTTAAAAAGAAAAGAACAAAAAAACAGATGTGTGCAGATCACACACGGTAAAAGTGAAACACCTTCAAAGAAAACCAAGTTTTAAAATAATTGAATTGTAATACAGCGCTATCTTATTGAAAGAACCTTTACAGAACTTAGATAACATCTAAATAAAAATTGTGCTATGTGCTAAGTTGGAAAAAAAATCACGTGTGAAATAAAATTAAATTTCATTAAAATAAGTTGAGTAGTTGTTGGAATTATTAGTGGACAAACATATTGTTACGATGAATTTTTATATATAAAATTTAATTAATTAATTAATTAACTATATAGAATTAAATGATATATTGAATTTTATTAATTAATTAATTATTTTAGTATCATCGGTTTAACGTTCTTCCGTTTCACGATTTTCAAATCACCCTGCCTGATTCTAAAGAAGTTATCACTTGAAAAAAAAATAATGCCCACATATTTTGAGACAGTCTGTACATATACATAAGCAAGTACATACGTGTGTATATATTTTTAAACGTCCGTGAGAATATTAGATGGGAAAGAGAGAAGTGTTTACGTAATTGTATATAAACGTTTCTTGTCGATGATTATAAATTAAAGAGTGTCGAGTGTCGTCGTAGTTGTTGTCGTCGTCGTCGTCGTCGTCGTCGTCGTCGTCGTCGTCGTCGTGAGATTTCTTCTAAAGAAGAAAAAAGAAGGAAAAGAAAAAGAAAAAGGGAAAAAAAAAGGAAAGGAAAGGAAAGGAAACGTTACGCGTTTCGCGTTTTCTCGCTAATGCCACGAAAGAACGGGGCAGGCATGTAATTGGCTTTACACGGGCGAATTCTGTTTTTGGTAAAGCGTGAGTCAGAAACGAACACGCGGTGAGGATCGTTGAAAACGATTGAAAAAGACGCCCGCCGAAGCAATTTTACCTGGTTCGGCCTTGTTAACGAAACGAACGCCCATTTAGGACCTCCATCTGACTTACAGCTCTTCCAAGAATTTCGTTTCCACCTCCCCCAACCCCCATTTAACTGTCCTCCACTGTCCGCTAATTATTGCAAGCCTTATAGTTAGTTCTCTCTTTCTATCTGTGTGCTCGAACTATTGCGAGTAACATTTCAAAAAGGTAAAACTAAACGACACTTGATTCCTTTATGTCTATCTCTCTTTTTTTTTTTTTTTAAACCCCCTCTTCGTAACTTTGTACTTTGTCTACTGTGTTTATAATGAACGATTGTTTTTGATAAAGGAAAATGTTTAGAATCATAAGGTTTTTTTTGATAACGAGTGTATTGAATAATTTTGTATAAATTAAATACAAAAATTAGGCGAGTTATATTTAATAAAATTTATATTAAACAACGTATGAATTACTGTAATTATTGGCTTGGCAAATAAATAATTACGAATTTTGTTAATAGGTGGTTTTTTAACATTTGCAATGACAATAATTTTGTATAAATTAAATACAAAAATTAGGCGAGTTAGATTTAATAAAATTTATATTAAACAACATTAGTTTATTTTTATCTAATTTTCTATTTCATACAAATTTATATACCACAAAGTCAAAAATTAATTTCAACTACAAATCACTGTAGTTAAAATTAATGATAATTTTAATTTATTTATTTCTCACCTCAACAACAACACATTTTTATTATCACCAAATAGAATTTCGTGAAAAGAAAAAAAAGGAAATATATTTGATAGTGTGGTACTTTAAAATAGTTGACTTTTCAAACGAAAGAAAAGAAAAGAAAAGAAAAAGAAAAAGAAAAAGAAAAAAAAAACCATGGAGAATATATGTTACAGTAAATGATTTCCAAGTAGCGTTTAAGAAACGTGTCAATAATGGTTGATGTCAGTGAGAATAAAGAAGATAGGAAAGGATCTTAAAACACACCTTGTAGATGAAACACGGCGAATGATTAGAAAGGCTTTGAGAGTCTCTTGAGAAGGTAAAAGACCGCCTTGGTGTTGCTGCTCTTCTCTACGTGGAATGTCAAGGGACAAACAAACACGCGACAGGAGAAGACATTTCAAAAGAAATGATTTGTTCAAATATCGAAGAATAATTAGATAACATTAGACATTAGAGAAGGACCTAACGTATTACTTTAGACTACTAAAAAAAATAATAATAATAATAATAATAATAATAATAATAAAAGGATTTATTCGAGTATTCTTCTTACGTCTTTATAGTAAGCTGATTATAGTTCTTACAAAAATAGACACTTTTCTAACGCTCACGTGACATGGAAAAAAAGTAATAACTAAATCTTTCGAATCTTTAGAAGATTATAACGTGATACGATATTATTACATTTAATAATATATTCTTTTTATGTTGGTATTATTGTCTAATGGATATATTCACTTGGTTTTTGTTCATTAATTTATTAAAGTGTTTATAATTATTTGCTACAATGATGGTACGTTAAAATAGTATATTGAAATTTATAAAAATTAATTATATTATATAATATGATTGTAATATAATTTTATTTTATTTTATTATTATATTATTATAATATAATATTATTTATAATTATTTTTTTTATTTATATATTAATATAGATAATTTTTATTAATTATTTGGTACGACGATGGTACGTCAAAATAGTATATTGGAATTTAAACAAAATAAATTATATTATTAATATATATATATAATATAATATAATTAAATCGATTATATTAATAATATTTAATTAATATTAAAATATACAAAATTTTTAGAAATATATCATCTTATTTCTTAATTCTATTTTATTTTATTACACAAAAAATATATATATATATAATAATAACATTACGTAAATAAATTTTTTTTGATTTTGTGTTAATATTAAAAATAATATATTACATATCATATAATTAATTAAGATATCACAAAAACAAATTAGTACATTTGTAATAAATTACTTTTGTTGACTTACAATTAGTACTATATCATTAATTTAACTAATACAACAAAATATTTTCTATTACCGATGAAAGAAATAAAAAAAAAAAAAAAAAGAAACTAAAATGATTACAAGAGACAATTGTATTTTCTCAAGAGTGTACCGTTCGTTTATTCGTTTGATAAATCCACGAATGGAAGCTGTACAGGTAAAAGAAGAATAAGAAAGAGAAAGATATTTCATGTACGTCGGACACGTTTCACGCCTCGCTCAAGACCAGCGTTTTCTTCGTTCATGAACGCGCACAGGTTTCGTTTCGTTCCTTGTTTTTTCCCCCTTTTTTTTTTTTTTTTTTAACACGATGAGAGAGAGAGAGAGAGAGAGAGAAAGAGAGAGAGGGAAAGAGCATCCTTTTTCCACGGCGTGACACTAGCGATATATCTTACCTCGTGGCCGTCGTTCGCGCGTGGTACACGGATGACATATTGCTCGAGTAGTAAACCTCTTCTCTGCTTCATACCTTATCTAACAATTCCTTCTTATTATCTTTAAATGTTGTCTTATTCTATATTTATTCATCCATTTCTTTAACGATAAATTACGTTATATATAACAAATACCAAGCGTTTACTTATAATTGCATTATTATCACATTTTTATTTTTAATTGATATTCTAGTTTTTTTTTTTTTTTTTCATATACCTATGTATGTGAATTTCAGTTAATATATTTTTTCTAATTAATCTATCAGTATACATATATAATATAATTAATTAATTAATTAATATATATAATTATATATTATAATTTATTTTTATAAATTCCAATATATACTATTTTGACGTATCATCGTTGTACCAAATAATTAATAAAAATTATTATATATTAATATATAATTAAAACAATAATTATAAATTATATTATATTATAATAATATAATAATAAAATAAAATTAAATTATGTTATAATAATATAATTATATAATATAATTTATTTTTATAAATTCCAATATACTATTTTGACGTATCATCGTTGCACCAAATAATTAATAAAAAATATATATATTAATATATAATTAAAAAAATAATTTAATATATTAATACATTGATTATTATTAATAAAATATATTTATAAATATATTTAATATTAAATAAATATATTTTAATATTAACAAAATCATAAAAATTTGTTTACTTAAGGTCACTAATATATATTTTATGTTTAATAAAAGAAAATATAAAATTAATAAGATATCTTTCAATATTTACTATTATAATTAAATAAAATAAACTTATCTACACTAATTGCGATTATTTTCAACTACGATTTTAAAGAAATAAAAAAAATAAAAAACAAACAAACAAAGTAGAAAATTTGTCTATTGGATGATTAATAAAACACATAGAAATCGAGTAACATAAAATGTGTTGGAAGAAGAATATGTTTGGAACGTGCAATTGTAGTTTGAAGTGTTATCGAATGTCTCGATCAACCGATCGATCGATCGATCGATAACCTATGCCCGAAACGATGGATCGATTGCTCGATTTGCCACGATCATTGACAAATTGTCCGTTCCTTCCTTTGGTATTGAAAATGACGTCCGAAAAGATTTCTTCTTTCCAACACGTTCGACACAATTATTATTATTATTATTATTTTTTTTTTTTTTTTTCTTTTATCTTATCACGAATTGAGTTCGTATCGATAAATCTAAAGAACTTATCTCTCCTTTTATAGATCACAGTTTAAATACTACGTGAGTTATGTAATAATTATTATTATCAATTTAATTTTAAATGTCTCGATTCATTCATTTTTTTTATTTTTTTTTTATTTTTTATTCTACCAAAAATCCACGTGAAACCATTTTCTTGCATTTCATATTAAAAGGTGTGAATTTTACTTTCTTTTTTTTTTTTAACAACTCACGTATACTACTATACTTCACGTATACTATTATATTTATCATTTGCTTATTTATCACGCGTAATCCTTTTTGTTTTTTTTTTTTTATTTTACTATACGTGTTATATAATAAAAATTAGCATGTACGATGGAAAATATAAATAAAATATTGTGGATAAGAAAAAAAAAATAAAAAAAAAAATTTAATGCATATTAAATATTCGATCGTTGATCGATCATCGATCATTCCTCGTACTTATCGATATAACTCATCGAACTTTATAAATATGTATCATCTATGTCTCGAACACCCTCAGATATGTAATTTTGACAACTCACCCATTTAAAAAGAAAAAAAAAACCAAACCAAATCCCCCCCACTGCCCTTCCAAAAAAGAAAAAAAGAAGAAAGTATCGAAAATTTCGGACCTTCCAATTGGAATTGGTCGAAACGACGATTTGCGAAAACATAACGTAATAATCGTTTTATTTCCTTTCTGTTAAATAAACGGTTGATAGGGGGGTGGTAAAGGGGGATAGGGGGTGGGTAAAGGGGAGTGGAAAAAGTAGTCGGGGAATAAACGAAACGAAAGGAAAGGAAAGAAAATGGAAGAAAACGAAATGACGATAAATCAATGGCGATTCTCGAACGAGTTTCATTACGATTCCAATCGTGTACGAGTCCGGCGTTCCGCCTGACGTCGCTCGAGAATATCCACTTGCGTCACGGCGTGCCGTACCTCGTCCCAAATATTTATTTAATCGTTTCGCGAAACGACGACAACGATCAACCAACTAACAAAACGATCGATGGATGGATGGATGGATGGATCGATCGAAAATCCTCTTCCAAATCTTTTTCCAACTTTAACTTGACGTTAATTAAGCGATTTATCGTATGGAAAAAGGGTGGTGGGGGGTGGTTTCTACTTTGAAATTATACTCAGATCTCGATTCTCGATTAACTCGATTTTTACCTCAAAAATTGTTTGCAAGAAGAAAGAAATAAAAAGTGTGGAATATCGAAATCATTGAAATATTTCAAATATTTCTTTCTTTCGTTCTGTTTGGGAATTTCATAAAATTTAAGTTGTTGTTGTTGTTTTTTTTTTTTTATTATCGTTGTTGACTTTTTTTAATCCTTTGATTGGTGAATATTTTTAATCAACAATATTATGTTCATAAAAGACTCAAGGTCTCCAGAGTGGTTCATCCGAAATATCCTCACGTTGCACACATATCGATTATTATTTCTCGTTGACCTAATTTTCGAGTTGCCCCTTTCGACCCTTCTTTCTCCCTTCCCCCAATAAATTCGAAAAGCATCAATGCATTCTACACATTTGCACGTGTGTTTATGGCGTAGTTGTCTTCCAAATTGTAGAAATTAATTATTGGTGTTCCTTACAGGTGTACTATTACCGAAATAAATTATCGTGATCAATGATATTACCACAATTATGGTTTCTTTATAACCCAATACTCGATTTTAAATAAAAAAAACTTCCTAAACTTCGATTTTATTTTAGTCAAAAATAAAAAAATAAAAAAGAAGAAATTTGTGTGTAACAGTCTCGTTAAAAATAATCTACCTTCAAAGTTCATATAAAAA
>NW_015149064.1:262727-283231 GCF_001465965.1 Polistes dominula | reverse complement strand
ACGTGATACGTTGTTGAAAAGAATTCAAAATTAATTGACAATTTAGACAAATAAAAATCAAACTCTAACATTCTCATAAAAATGAACAAACAAAAAACAAAAAATAATAATAATAATAAAAAAGTTTTGATTAAAAATTGAACGAGTTAGAAATCTGATATCATTAGAAGAAATACAGGTACCACTTTTGTCCGATCATTAATATTTCTTTAATGGTGTCTTGACTTGATTTATTCTAAAATACCACATAGGATAGAGAAAAAAAAGAAAAGAAAAGAAGATAAGAAAAGAGAGAAAGAAAGAAAGAAAGGAAAAAGGTAATAAAAGTTAAATTGAAAATTGACAAAAGGCTTGTCGCGTTCGTAGCATATTCTCGTTACGCCTACGCGATCTAAAAGGCTTACGACGAAGTATGAAAGTGCGGAACAATTTGTAATTAAGGGGCACGTCGACCGACTCAATTTCATCGTGTTTACGACTTCTCTTTGACGCAATCGGTTAAACCTCGGTAAGACGTAAAACTTGAACTCTCGTGAGTTAAATTATCACACGGCGCTAGAAACTTGAATTTTATTTATCTCCTTTATATATTTTTTTTTTTTTTTTTTTTCAAAATCAATTATTTTTAAACACTCGATCGCATTCCAATGCGTTCAGATATTTTATCTAATTCAATTGTAGTTTTAAATGTACACGTTTATATATCTATATATAGATGTTACGATCAATGTGGGAAATCTGAAAAAAATTCTAATGCAAATATTAACAAATTAAGTGCTATAAATGTTAGATTTAAAACTTTTTAGTTCTTCTCTAGGTAGTAAAAATAATAAATTTTGTAAAATAATAAATAATACTTCTATTTATTTCGTGTAAGTATAAAAAAATGTTGACGCAACCTTTGACAAAGTGATTGCAAAAATCTACACGAAAAATCCTAATGCAAAACTTAACAAATTAAACCCCATTAATGTCACAATCAAAACTTATCAGTCCTCTTCTAGGTAGTATAAACAATAAATTTATTAAAATAATAAATAATACTTCTATTTATTTCGTATAAATATAAAAAAATGTTGACGCAATCTTTGAAAAAAATATTCACTCCTCTACAACTTTTGAATTCTTTTATACCCATAAAAATTCGTCACGAATGTATGGAATGTTTTGTTTTGTTTTTTTTTTTTAAATTACGATAGGAATTTATAAGATAAATGTGAAATAAGAAGAAGAAGAAGAAGAAGAAGAAAAGTCGTTTTGTTTCCTTGCTCGGTTTTCTATCGTCGTCTCAGGGCCGTCGTTTTGTGACAAGCCAATTGTCTACGAGCCGTTGACTTTGTAGGCTACGTGTTTCCTGTTTGCAAATGCGATCGTTACCGAAGGATAACTATTTAGGTATGTATTGATTCAGATTCCAACTTTCTTTGAGGCATATATATCCTAACCAAGGAACGCATACCAACGTCATCAAAACAATGTGAAAAATGTGACCCTTCGTTCAATTGAAAAAGTGTACAAACGAATGAAGAATTTTCATTGACGAATATTCCCCCATCAGGGATTTGTTTGTAAAATTAAAAAAAAAGGAAAAAAAAAAATCAAATATTTTCTACAAAAAAATTCTTTCGAAATATTTCGAAGATACTTAAAACGGTGACGGGTATGCTTCCTCGGGGTGCTTCGTCACCGCATACGGTGACGCTCTTCTTGTTGAACTTATTGGATTTTTAGTTGGATTTTATTTTTTTTTATTATTTTTGATAAATAAACGATAATTTTATATTTTACTATTTTCCCTAAATAAAGTATAATAATATAACGTAACAATAATATTCGGGTCGCATTGATGAAATATCTACTTATCCCATTTTTACGTTACGTCGCGCCGATAGTCAAATTTTGGGCCTGACGAGAAACTCAATCGAAACGGACTGAACGACGAACGTGTTAAGATAGGAACAAACCAATGAAAATTCTTACGAATTTTTTTCTTTCATATCACAGATACGCGCAACATTAAAGTTCAATGGGACATTTAATATTTAAAATTCAAGTAAACCTACGTACAACAGTATATTTGATATAAAACTTGAACGGAATATCGACGAGTTGTAAGTAAGCTTGTTTTTATCTAAACTTTTAACAGATAAATATAAAATATATTTTTACAGATACACATATGATAAACAAGATCATAATTCTTCAACTTTTTCCACTTCCACTTGTGACAGATCGTTCCTTAATTAGATCTAAATAGAAAAGTAAAAAGTAGATAATCCGAAAAATGTCAACGACATAGTAGGTGAGTCTAGGACAGTGGTTGGTTGGTTGGTTGGTTGGTTGGTTGGTTGTTGGTAATATAACGAGGAAAAAGAAAGATATAGGATGGAAATAGGTGTATAGTTTGCTTTTGCGTGGGTGTAAAACGAGGTGGCTCGCCTCTCTCTCTCTCTCTCTCTCTCTCTCTCTCTCTCTGTCTCTCTCTCTCTAAACGAATATAGCATATATTCCGTATCGTTGAGTTAGGTTGTATTACGTAAGTCGTCGTAGCGGCCTTGCATTATAGCATCATAACCATTCATCCTGTCCGCTCACCTGCAATGCGCCACACAATTTGTCCCGAGAGAGGCTGGATTGTATTTGTGTTTGTGTGTGTGTGTGTGTGGTTATATGTATGCATGTTTCTACGTTGCGTGTCGAGGAGAGTACATTTAGAGACAGGACAAGACAGACAGGAGCAACGATCGGTATTCCAGCAAAATGCAGCAGTGTCGTCGATCGTCCAGAAAACGACCATTTGGAATTCGTCGACCTACAAAGCTGTTCGATCGAATTATTTATAACTGGAGCGTGCTATTATTGCTCTTATTTCTTTTTTTTTTTTCCTATATCTCGATCGAATCTACCTCTTTTCTTCTATTCATATTTCTTTTTTCTATTTTTATTATCATACTACTACTATACTACTTGCTGCAAATGTTGTATAATGTTTTTGTTTTTTTTTTTAGAAATGAAAATCGTAGATAAAGTAATCAATTATTTGTCGATAAGTAATATCAATTATTTATCTGTTAGATAAATTTTATTAAATAAAAATATTGTGTGTTGAATAATAAAAATAAAGTAAATTATTATTATATGTTGCAGGTGTATGTGTTAAATAATAAAAATAATATTAATACTTTAATTATTTAAAATTGGATTTAAGTAACAAATTATTATTAAATGTTACAGGTGTACGTGTTAAATAATAAAAATAATATGAATACATTAAAATTGTTTAAATAATGATTTAAGTTACTTTATTGATAGATCGGATATCCAATGATAGGTAATAAAATCTAATATTCGTGATAAGGATCTTTGAGTGTAAAGAACATTTATCAAATTGAATTTCTATGTGTAGATATAATATTGTAGATGAAGTAAAGTATGAAGAACCCGAAAGAGGGAGAAGAGAGAGAGAGAGAGAGAGAGAGAGAGAGAGAGAGAAAGGGATTGTCAGGGAGTTAGGGGAAAATAATAATAGCGAATTACGATCATATTATCGAGACGGGTATCTCATAGGATATACGATTAAAGTGGAAAATGTTAAATCTCATAATAATGGCTCAATAAAGTTCCTTTTCAATGGACATTTAGTATGACCCTTTTATTCTCCAACATCTGTTTTATCTATGACGAGTTATTCGAGACTACATAAACAGTAATTACCCATATTATTTACCAATTATTCTCTGGTTTATTTGTGCCACCGTATATAATTTACTTAGTAATGTCATTGATTATATTCTTTTTTGTATTCTTAATCGATTTCAATGTTGAGACAAAATTCATTTTAAATAGTTCATTTAAAGAAAGATGATGAAGTTATTGTAGATGATTGGAAAAATATACTTTGTATGAAATATAAAATAACACGAATATATATATAATACTATATAATACTATATAATAAAATGTACAATAAAATATAATACTAAAATAATACTATGTGATAATAACAAGTTCGCATGGCTCAGTGAGGCAAATCACCATCCAGTAATGTCCATCCAGTAATCGTTATGTTCCCGAGTTCAAATCCCGGGAGAATAAAAAAATTTATATGTCTTTATACTAGTAAGAAATTCGGCAACAACTAGACACATGTAATAACATCATATACTATATAATAATATGTTATAATAATATATAATACTAAAATAATATAATACGAATATAATAATATTTATATAATAATATTATATAATTTAATTATATATATATATAAATAATATATATATTATAATAATTATAAATATTATAAAATAATATATAATAAAATAATAATATGTATAAATTTATTTTAATTTATATATTTTAATATACTATTATATATTTATAATTAATTTAATAATATATAATAAATATATTATTTAATAATATACATTATATATATATATATATATATGTACTTATATAAGTAAATGTAATGAATAATTGATGCAAATGAATGTGGCAAACATACATTAGCTTTATGTTAACTATAAATAAACTCATTACAAATGTGATAGGTTGAAAGATAATATGTACATTTGACGGGAGCAGTTACGAAATGACAGAAGTTTAGTGAAGAAACACAAACGACGAACATTTAGAAATAGTATGCTGGAAGATGCGTGTATAATATATACGTAAATAAGAATCAACGAAAAGGAATGAGAGAGAGAGAGAGAGATAGAGAGAGAGTGAGAATTATTGTGAGAGAAGAAGAAGAGAAATGGTACGCGTTAAGGTCACGTAAAACGGGGACCTACACTTCAGAGACGGGATTAGTTTTCTTTGCGTTGTTATGTTAATAGACGCGTCGACACGCGGAAGTATTGTCGTTAAAAGAGAAATAGAGAGAGAGAGAGAGAGGAATTCTTGGTAAACGAAGAAACAAGAATAACACACACGCATTCTATAACATATACATGTTACACGTAAACGCATATTTCTAAACCGACGGAAGTTTAAATGCTTGTCAACGGTGATATTACATTCGTGGTACCGTTGAATTTGCAATAAGACGTTAGAACTAACTTCGATGGTGTTCGAAAACAATGTTTATTCTGTCAACATGTTACATGTACCGTGATTATTAAAGTATCCTTTGAGAAAGAGGCAGAGAAAATATTGAATTATTGGAAAAATATTAGATATATTATTTTATATACATTGGTATATTTTGTATATTATTATATTGGTATATTGGTATATTATATATATTGGTGTATTATTATATATATTTTATATTATATATATAAAAATATATATTAAATATATTTATATATAATATAATATAGTTATAATATAATATAAATATATTATAACTATAATAATTAATAAATACTTATAATATACTTTATATATAAAAATTCTAATATTTCTTTCGTTATTTAAATTTTCCAAGCATCAAAATGGAACAACAAATATTGCATTAAAATAATTTCAACTTATAAAACGTAAACCAATACTCTTCTACCAAGTTACTCCTTTCAAAATTATCAAATAATCATTTAAAGTCAGTTAAAATTAAAACAATGAAATAAATAATAAAAAACACTGTAACTTTTAAGATTTATTTCTACCCTCGAGGAGGAGACCAATTAGTGTCACGAAATGTGACACGAAATGTGAGATTAGAGAAATGACGAAAAAGGGGTTCGTCGTCGTTGTTCGTGCACTTTACTCTTTTTTCTTTTAGAACAAAAAAAAAAGCTTAAAAAATTGTAAAGTTTCGATCGAAGAAAACCAATCCCACTTTGTTTCTCTTTCTAATCCTCTCATCTACTTCTTCATCATCATCATCATCATCTTATTCTTCTCTCTCTCCCTCTCTTAGTTTGTTTCCTTTTATTTCTTACACGAGCGCGTGAAATCTTATTCGTGCATCGAACTCTTTTCAAGTTTTCAACGTTTTTACGAGGTCTATGCAACGCGACGCGAAGAGAAAGTGATGAAATCACCGTCTATTCTGACGGAGATCAGAAGAAAACGTGTCCAATAATATTTTAAACGCGACTTGTACAATTTTTGTATTAAAAAAGAAAAAAAAAACCTTTAACAATAATTAATACATGTATATTAAAATAAGAAATGAATTTTGAATATTTGATTGTGTGGTGGTGATGTAATCTTTGAAACATTGTCATAACAAATGCGAATATTTTATTTTGTAATAAATTGAACGAAATATTTCTTCTCTCTCTTTCTCTCTTTCTCTCTCTCTCTCTCTCTCTCTCTCTCTCTCTTCCCACGACAAAGCCACCCCCGCATAAAATTCTGGGAAGATCGTTCGTCGGTGATAGCGGTGAGATAGCGATCAGGATCTTCAACTAAAGTTCCATCACTTTCTCCAAGCTCATTTATGTATATATATATATTTGTATATGTATGTGTATTTATATACCTAACTTTACCTATCTACCTACCCTCTACATATTTGTGCAACTAGAGGAGAAGAAAAGGATGAGATATTGCGATTAGGATGTGTCTTTTACGATCGACTTTCCACTCTTATCGAACTCAACAATTTTACCCCATAACCTTTTCAACTTTAACAATACGATTTTTTATTTCTTTTTTTTTTTTTGTAAAATCTTTTTCTTTTCTTTTTTATTATTTTCTTTAATTACTTCAAAATTAGATCGATCCAATAAGTAATATTATTTTTGATTTATATTCGTAGTATTATGTTTTTTTTTTTTTTAGTGGTTTTAATAAATTTTTGATATGGTTTATCATATATATAATTTTCGTAATAAGATATTTATTAATTAAAATAAAATATTTTTTATTACTAAAAATATATATATATATATATATATTTTTATAAATATATATATTATATATAAATTGTTGAAATGGAATAATAGAATGAAACGAAATTGGAGAAGGATTATTGAAATGACATAAAGAAAAAAGTTCGAGTGACCCATCTTTCATCCCTTTTCAGTAACACTCCCCTTTCGTTTGCATTCTCTTTCTCTCTCTCTCTCTCTCTCTTTCTCTTTCTCTTTTTCTATCCTTTTTCTGTCACTCGTTTTCTCCCTGTGCACTCTTCTCAATTTCTTTCATCTCGTCTCTCTATTTTTCAGTATAACCGGATGAAATACGATAAAAGTTGTCAAAGAAAGGAACGAACAAACGAATGAACGAATGAACGAATGAACGAATGAACGAGTCGGACTATTAAAGTGAGAGATAACGAGAAGATTGCACAGCTGTGAAACGATACTAAATGCAATAGAAAAGATAAACAAAAAAAAAGATAGAAAAAGATAAATATAAACCTAGTTCGTTTTACCTATTTTTATCTAAACATTTTTTTTTTAATCTTTTCTAAGATACTCCGATACAAATATTTAGAAGAAGAAAAAAAAATATGTTTGGTTATCCCCATTCTCATCTTGGCTCCAATATTTTTCTTTCTATGAGATAAAAAAGAAAAAAGGATAGAAAAATATGAGAAAAGAAAATGTCAATTTCTTTCAGAGAATTCATCAAAAAAAAAAAAAAAAAGAAAAATACATTTGCATAAACTAAATTTGTTCCTGTAGGAGTAGAATGTAAAAAATTTGACAAGAATTCAATATCGATGCTAAATACGTCATCTACTTAATCCTCCCTCTCCCCTGTTTGAAATGAACTTGAATAAGTAGTTTGTTCCAACCCGTATTAGGTTCAACTATATTAAGTTAAGAAGAGAACTTTGTTCCTTAGAAGTTCCCTTCTAAGGTTCGTTAATGGGACAATAGATGTGGTCAAAATTTCTCAGCTAGTCTTCAATTAAACAACTTTTCAAATTGTATTATATTGAAAATGAATATCAAGCTTATTCTTAGTAGAATTTTCCTATACTAATTTTGTTATTAAAGTCGTATAACAAAATCTCTAAAAAAAAAAAAAAACATTAAAATTAAAATAAAAACGTGTAAATAATTTTGCTACGAATTGTTACTTCAAATATATTAAATGTTGAATTATTATTATTTGTAATATTACGAGAAATAATTTAATACAATATTTGTACATTTAACTTTATTAATATATATATATATTTTTTTATTATTAAATTTTGTAATATTTAATTTAATTTATCAATTATTTAATTTATTATTTTTTAATAATATTTAAATACATTAATTAATTAATACTCTTAAGTTTGTTACCTTAAATAATGAATTACTAATTAATACTGTATTTAAATATCAATTGGATTAACAAACGACAAAATTAAAAGACCCCCTCTTTATTATTTTTTTTTAATTATTTATAAAAATTCGATCAAAATTATTAAACAACGATATAAATAATAACATTAAATATTGCTCGTATGTTTTATTAGATTATTTTCTAAAGACTATAATAACCATATCGTTTAGATCACGATCTACTCCTAACAAGATAAAACAACCACCGATAACCCAACCACCAACAAACAAACAACAATAACAATAACGATAACAATAAGAATAGAAGAATTGTGATAGTAAAAAAGAAATAGGGTTATCTCGATACGATAGACGTTTATTAACTCAAAAGATAAAATCGATAATATCGATTTGGTTGATCTGGGTCCAAAGTTTGCGCGAACTTCTTGACAATTTGTACGTTCATTGGTTGGTTTAGTTGGATAGTGGTTGGTATCGTTGTTTGTTGGTTGGTTGGTTGGTTGGTTAGTTCATTCGTTGGTTCATTCGTTGGTTCATTCGTTGGTTCGTTCTCTTTGCGTTTCGGATTTCTCGATTATACTTTCTCCCCTCTTTAACTCAATGAGTTACAATGGAGCTCGTTGAGATCGACGACCGTCTAGAATTGCGCAGCGGATATATTCCAATATGATGCACGTATGTACTACTTTAAAGCCAATATATATATATATATATATATATAAGTGTATTATGCCTGCGTACATATACATATATATGTGTATGTATAGATAGGTATAGTCTTATAAACGACAGGAATCGTGCGAGTCACTCGTGACCGCAAAAAAATGATTAACGTATGAGCCTGAACGTATTTACGTAGTAGGTATATACTGTAAGATAGCAGCACGACACGAATAACAAGAAGAAAAAGAAGAAGATGACGATAAACGTTTTTCTATATCAAGACAAGACGAACAGAGAGAATGAGAGAGGAGGAGGAGAAGCAATCGGGTCATCGAAGTTCCGCCTTTTTGTTCGACCGAAGCCGAATGAATGCTTTACTTTGTTGCACCGTGCCGTCCTATCTTTCTCTCTCTCTCTCTTTCTCTTGTTTTTTTATTTCTCTCCTCTCTCCTCTCTTCGATCGAGAGAGAGAGAGAGAGAGAAGCCCTTTTTTTCTCTTTTTCTTTGGATAAATCGACACACACGCATACGACACGATCTGCATCGAGAATCTACTCTTTTGCTATGTTTCTTAACAGTTAATAATAGTTTGGATGTATATACAGGTATTTAATAAAATTTACAGGTATATATATAGGTTTTATGAGGATTATTTAGATTTGTTTATATTGATTGATATTTATGTTAGTAAATGTTGTTCAAATTATTTTATTCTGGGTGCGTTGTATTAATGTTAGTCGATTACTTTTGCTTTATTATTTATGCTAAAATAAATATTGTCAATATTTATATAAATTTAATATAGTAATTATAATAATAATTATAATATGAAATAATATTATAATAATTATTATTATAAATATAATAGAAGTTCTATTAAAATATTATAAAATTAAATATTAAATATTAAATAATTATATTATTATAAATTATTTAATATTATATTAAATATTAAAGTATTATAAAAAAAAAAGTATATATATATATATTTTTTCTTTTTACTATTTAATTGATTAAAATACTTTTCTTTTTTATAACGGTGTTGATGATTTATCGATGCTATATAATTTTAAGTAGGTTAAATATTCTTAAATTAATATTCAAATCATTTCTATGATAATGGATAGTATATAATTAGTCATTTTAGAAATGAAACTTTCAAAAAAAAAAAAAAAAAAAATGAAACTTGATTCAACCAGATTTCAAGAAAAAAAAAAAATTTTAATTTATTTCTAAAATAGTCTAACACAAATTGTTTGACACATCATTTGTACACTTCTTCTTTTTCTTCTGCTTGAAATGAATTTAAAATAAAATATTTTGAGATGTGTGCAAAAAATTTGTTTTTTTTTTTTATATCATCATCATCATCATCATCATCATTATTAATATTATTATTATTATTATTATTATTATTGGCACGATAAATCAGGTTGCTTTTTTTTGTGCTTCTGTTTTATACTGGATCAACCACGCCCGTTTCTTTCTCTCGAAAACGTCGGAATTAATTTCAACTTGGCTGAAAGCCGAAGAAAGGCTCTCACCACCACCATAACCACCATCACCACCACTCTATGAACATAATGCGTTGATGAACAAGGAAAGAGAATTCTACTGTCATTAAGAGTCTCATCGAGGAACGTTAAATGCTAAAAGACGATGAGAAAAGCAATGCCGTTGAAAGCCGATCCTTCCAACCTTCAATGAATATACCTTTTGATTTATCTTCACTCTCTCTCACTCTCTCTCTCTCTCTCTCTTCTCTCTTCTCTCTTCTCTCTCTCTTTTGTGATAATGATAACCATCTTTGAAGATAACTAATGCGAACCTAAGAGCTTCTAAAAGATGTTCAAAGAAATGTCGATTATTTTCATCCCAACACAACCTTCGTAATATTTCTTGACTAATGTTTCGTTAATAATTAATTAATTGKTGATTAAAAATAGAAGAAATGAATGGTAGAAAGATTTTTGAATTGTCATAGGAAATAAATGAAATAAAAAATATTATAATAAGTAAAATTTTATTATTATATATATATAATTTATTTTAATATTATTTATTTAAAATTGTAATATTTTAAATATACAATTTTAGATAAATTTTAAATAAATTTTATATATAATATTGTGAGATTATATTTCTTTATTTTCTTTTTATATTTATTTAAATTATTAAAAAGTTAATAATTTTATAAATATATAAATATAATAAATAAGAAATGTATAGTATAGTTAATTAGAAAATATTATTTTGATTGAATTAATATTAAATTGTATAGAATGAACCACCAAAAGTTTATATATTTGTTCTGTTATATAATAAATTGCATAATTAGTTGCATAATGAATTCCATTTTAATAAAATTTATTTGACAAATATTAAAATAGTAAAAAACATACCATAATATAATAAATTGGTTGGTATCGTTATTCTGAACAAAATTTGTTAGGAATTTGTAAAGAATAAAAAAAAGTAAAAAAAAGTAGAAGAAGAAGAAGAAGAAGTTGGAAGAAGAGAAAACAGCTGACTGACTGACTGAAAGAGAGAGAGAGAGAGAGAGAGAGAGAGAGAGAGAGAGTGAAGCTTTGCGGTATATTGCGCCGTACACTACGGTGTACGAGGGTATTGATTGCGGAGACGCCGGCGCCGGGACGCCTCTAGGTGCTCTCTGCAAAACGCGACGCCAAACCCAAACCTCGTTCTCGTCGTCGTCGTCGTCGTCTACTTCTCTTTCCAATTCACCTGTCGCGTCTTAACACGAAGATAATAATAACTCGACTTTCGTTTTACTTTCATTTAACTTTCGTACGTTTTCACCCTCATCTAATTCCATCTATATTCTTCTCCTTTTTTTTTTTTTTTTTTTTATTTCAAATACTTGCCTATTTCTAATAGATAACGTAATTAGAATACTCGCATTTTGTATTTTTCTACAATTTCATTCTAAAAGAATTTTGATGAATTTGTATTTTTGTTAAACTCTCGTTTATTTGTTATTTATTTTATTTATATTTAAATAGTGAAATATAATGCATAATATGTGTATATTTTATTTGATATACTTCAACTTAAAGAATTTTTACAAACTTCTATTATATTTATTATATTTATTTTTTATTTTATTTATTTATTATATTTTTCATCCTCGTATATTTCACCTTCTCTAATACCTAATAATATACTAATATTAAATAAACTATACCAAAACTATATTAACTAATTTTAGAATTAATAAAAAATTAATATATATATAACTACTACATTTGCTTCAATCAAATAATACCTAATAATATACTATAATTTATACTAAATTAAATTAATAATTAAAAATTATTTTATACTAAATAATTATAATAATATACTATTATTTACACTAATATTAAATAAACTATACTTAAACTATTGACTAACATTAGAATAAATAGAAAAATAATCTATAAAACTACTACATTTGCTTCAATCACAAATAATGATTAATATAAATAAAAAAAAAAATAAAAAACAATTCTAATTAAACGTACCAACGTTATCAAATGAAATCGTACAAATGACATGCCAAGAAAAAACAAAATGTCTTTCTCAGTAGAATTTTCGTAGAATTTCAGGAATGAAAATAAAACAAACACGTTGAATCAAAGATGGGGGGGTGATCTTTTCCATACTAAATGAACAAAAGCACTGGTTATACAGTGAAGAACCATGTATAATGAGCTTGGCACGTGATCGAGATCTTCCTTGATGGTGGATCGTTTAAAGCGTGGAAATGTGAAATGTTAGCAAAAAGAAAACGTGTCTCTTGGCAAACTCTATCAAATGTTACATTCGTTTGTTCGTTAGTTAGTTAGTTAGTCAGTTAGTTAGTTCATTACACGTTTGTTCGTATAACGTGAAACTTTACTGTTCGACGAATTAACACAACGAACACGCCTGTAATTCGAGATGGTACGAGCCTACAGGCGTGTCGTGTCGACTTTTGCTCTAACACTACTACTACTACTACTACAGCAAATAATTTTAACTATTTTGTCCTAGAAATATTTCACTACTGACACAGAATCGTTTCTCGAGATCACTACTCTCTATCATCCTCCTATTTTTGATTCTATTCTAAATTCTATTCGGTAGATGAAAAAATATTAACCACGTTTGTTCGAATATAAAATTAAAAGGGTTGTAAATCTTATAATCTTTTGTTATGTTAATTTATAAATAGATTTTTTAAAAATTTTAATATTCAAAATTAAATAAGAATCCAATTTTTATACTACACTGTGTAATATACAATCCTTTAATTATTTAATACAAAATTTGGGGTTGTACATTTTATCATTTTTTCATTATATTAATTTATAAATACATTATTTAAATTTTAATAATTTAAGAATAAATAAGAATTCAATTTTTATACTACACTGTGTAATATAAAACCTTGAAAACATCGAACCCCTTCATTTTACCACCCCATAATTTTGTATTTAAAGTACTTACATATATACATTTGTATATGTTACGTTATTTAAAAAAAAAAAAAAAAAAGAGGAAAACACAGGGGAATATCGTTATGTAAGAGAGTGCACGGACGTGAAAAGTCGACGACCGTTGCAAGTAATTCGAGGAGTTTCAACTTGGGACTGACTCTATGTGTCTCGACCGTGATTAACGCGAGCTCCCCTTTTGCTAGCACGCACGGTGCATATTATGCGTCTGGTGTAACGCACAAAAGTATACATAAAGTATTCAGACAAAATCGATTCGATATCAAATCTTTCGAGTTGGTATCACCAAATATAGAATATTCAAAATTTTTAAGACACAAACCACACACCTCCTAAAATAATTTCCAAATATTTTCAAACAAACTTTCAAAATGTACACGGTGCATTAAAAATTCTTTCCTCATGTTCAGGTGTGACAAATACACACCTAAATAAAAAAAATAAAAAATAAAAATATAAAAATATTCGAGAGACAACTTTAGAAAGATACTTGAGAAAAAGTGTGTAATGTAGTTACTACTACATTAGTAGTGTAGTAGTTGGTTGGTTGGTTGGTTGGTTGGTTGGTTGGTTCAAACCAAAAGACACCTTTGGAATTCTACCTAGCCACGTTCTACTTCTCTTTCTCATCATCATCTTTTTCTTCTTCTTCTTCTTCTTCTTGTTCTTGTTCTTTTTCTTTTTTATGTGCATTTTCTTTTACTTCTACTTGCACTTCGTTGGACAACGGATGAACGTGGTGCTTCGTTAATGATCGGCAACGTTTAGAAGCACTTGAAATGCACTTTATTGGAATAACCCACATTCGAGGATCGAAGTCAACGAAGAAGGTGTCCAACGACTTTCCGCATTTCGTTAAAGAATTTTTCCTCTCAAATCTTCTCTTCTCTACCATCCCCGTTCATTTTCTTTTCAAACTCTACTTCCTTCGTCTCGTTTATTCACGAAAAAAAAAAAAAAAAAAAGAAGAAGAAAGAAAGGAAAGATATCAACAGAAAAGAAGAAAAAAAAAAAAAAAACAACAAAAACAACTTCCGTGTTATTCAATTCTCATTCGTCTCATTAATTTCAACTAAAACCGCGTTTATATTCTCTAACGAGAGTTAGATTTTAAAATGCAGTCTTTTCATTCAGTCCCTACCCAAAAAAAAAAATAATGAATGAAGTCATTGCGTATCAGTTGAAATCAGACCCAGAAAACGATACTTTTTAATTGGAAAGAAAGAGAGAAAGAGAGAGAGAGAGAGAAAGGGATTTTTATTGATTATTTTATAGTTTGAATTTATGAAATAGGAACTTTTGCTTTCATGATGTTGTAGCAAAAAAAATTGGACCCTAAACGTCGACAATTTATTTTCCTTTTTAAGTTATCGTTTATATAGTGAATGAGATTATATTTAGGTAAGGCATTTGATACGCTTACGCGATCAAAGAAGAACGGAATTGATGATAGGTCGGAAATCAAAGAACGAAGAAGAAATCGGGCCGAATCATGCATAACAAAGTAGAAAATCGATATTTACCTTTTTTTTTCTTTTTTTAAAAAAAAAAAAAAAAAATCAAATACGTCTACTGTACTGTCGGAATAAACCACTACCAACACATTTAAACAATAAAATNTTTAAACAAATATATAAATTCATTTTACGAATTATTTTATTGATTATCAATCATTGATAATCATAAAATAAATTATGAAATCAATTTTTTTTTTTTTTTATTATTAATTTATTAAATATCATTTATTTCGTAATTTACTTTGATTCAATTGGAAAAATTCATTTCCACGTTGTAGTTTTGTTCGTTTGTTTATACGTTGTTTTAAACAATATATTTTCATCGCACAGATCTCCCTTTTCCCTTCCCTTCCCTTTTCGGAAAAAGTTAATCGAGTTATAGAGAATATTTTTTTTAATAGGTCAATGTCACATATTCTACAGATTATAACGACACGCATATACGCGATACGTTAAATTTAAAACAGTTCAGAGTTCTACGGTGTCACGCATATTTTTTCTAACTCTTGAAACTAATCGTTACATCATACATAATTTGCGTGACACGTTTATATTTCGAGTATAGAAATTATGATAATATATAAAACGGGAAATATACCATAAGAATTTACCATCGATATGATTCTTAATCTTTCGAATATGTGATCGAAGAATACTTTTACTTCGTAGTCGTTGATTTTTCCATCTTCTTGCTCGTCACCTGCTTGCTCGTCCTTCGAAATCTACTACCCTACCTGCTGCCCGTTCCTATTCACATATATATATATATATACGTACACGTAGGTATAGACACACATACACAATTTTTTTCTATCTCTGCCATACATCGTGTTAGTCTTTTCACAGGCCTTCAAACGATTCCCGCTCTTTTTCCCTCGAGAGAAACCGCTCTCTTCTCCCTTCTCTCTCATCCCTTTGCCCCTCTTCTCGTCCCTTCTCATATGTTCTCGTTTCTTTTACTCTTTCTACGAAAAGAATTCGTGCTCGTCAGCAGGGCTCATTCATTCGGTCGTTTCATTCAATCGTTTCGTGTGGAACGTCTCGTTCTAATTCGAGGGATCATAATCGTTTTCGATTCAACCTAACACGAATACTAAAGAACACACACACATACGTATGTAAATTTGTGTATATATACATATACAAATATATATATATGTATAATACGCGTAAAATAAATCAATCGTCGATCGATTGATCGATCGTATTCGAGTTCGTTCGGTTCCTCGAAACTGATTGTGAGTTTAAAAACATGATGCATAAATGAGAACAGAGAACAGAGAACAGGGGAGTAATTTAACACTAGATTTACGGATGTTTTGTTCATTATTTTTTAATGACGTAATAACATTGTTTGAATAAAGGATTGAGTAAAGGAATTGAACTAATATTTACGTATATTTCATTACGTAACTAAAAACCAATAAGTTTTCAAAAAATAGTATTTAAATTTTATAAATATATAAAATAATCAAATGTTCAATGAGTCAAATTGGCTCAATTCGTAAATCTAGTGTTAATAATAAATAGTACAAGAAAAAAAAAGCACATATATTAATATTGTAACCAATAAATAAAAATCTAATTTTCCATGTAGTATGATCTTGAAAATCGGTATTCGTCGTTTATTCAATCACGTTCTAAGACGAAGATCATCAAACATCGTACAACACACACGATCCGGATTATATCGCCCTACTTGTATTCTCGATACAACTATGAATATCAGATATCCTTACTTAGAAATTATTAACTCGACCTACGTACTTACACTTATAATATATTATACAAATCTAATACAACTTACACATATGTACTCATACGTATCTACACATACATACATACATGTTCACATTCATGAACATAAGAAAGATATAAAGAAAAGAAAATACGTAATCACGTATATATATATATATATACACAAACCTGTACTCGTATGAGTAAATGCACATGCGTCTTACATACATACGTATGTATATATATATATATATATATGTGTAAAAAAAAAATAAAAAAAATTATCGGTGGTACGTATAATTACTGACCGATTCCGAACTGTTGTTGTGAGTAAGTAAAGTAACCGGTAAGCGTTGAGTATTAAATTTCTGACCCATTTCTTTCCCTCTCTCCCACCACCACCCTCTCTCACCCTTCCTGTTTCTCAATCTTTCTCTCTTTCTCTCTTTCTCTGTTTTTTTTTTTTATTTTTCTATACACATCGTTGTTACTTTTTCCCTCTCACTAACCAACCACCCTCTTCATCTTATAAACGCCTCTACCTTTCTGATAAACAGTGATTAGCTAAGACTACGTTGACCACAGGTAGACCTTGCACGGCTCGTTGATAGCCTTCTATCATTTTCTTTTCTTTCAACACAAATCTATACATACTCTCTTATGTTAGTAATATGTGTGTATAATATGTGTGTTGTATGTTTCATCTCTGTGTGTGTGTTTTTTTTTAATTCCCTTTCCTAAAGTCGACCAATCGTCTTCCTCTTCTTCTTTCCTCTTGTTCTTTTTTTTCTTTCTTTCTTTCTTTCTTTCTTTCTTTCCTGTTACTGCTGACTATCTCGAGCTAATTGTACGTAATAACTAACATGCCGTCAAGACTTCAACGCCATTTATGGTAGTCCTACGGACTCTTGACTGTTGTTGCCTTGCTGTTGCTTTACTGTTGCTTGCTCGTGAACAAGCTTCATTTTGAGGAAGAGAGAGAGAGAGAGAGAGAGAGAGAGAGAAAGTAAAAAAAGAAGAAAAAAAAGAGAAAATTAATTGAACAAAGAAAGATGACATTCTTTTCCTAATCCTTTGTAATTGTACATCTAAAAAAAAAAATCAAACAACATTCATTCTTAACGTCTTATAAATAAATTTCTACGGTAGTAAAGCTCGAAGGACGTTTGTAAGTATTTTTAAACGCAATTCCCATGACGTGGGAGGATTTTTTTTTTTTTTTTTTTTTTTTTTTCTTTCTCTTTTTCAAAGTTATCATGAAATGTAATTTTTTTTTTGTTTTTTTTTTATTTTGAAAGAAACTTTTTTTTTTTTTAGAAAGGAATATGTACGTTGACGATTATTATAAGTGTTTAATCATTTTTGATTGAATATTGTTCTATGTATGGATCACGAATTTCAATGAGCGTGCGTTGTTTTGTTTGTATTTATTGATAATGAATGATTTATCAAAGTGTAATGTGATATATGTATCGAGATTAGCTACCACGAATAAGAGAATTTTAATCAGCTGTTATATTATACTTTTGAAATAGTATGTACATGTATTAATCATTGAAATCTCCGATTTGGTTTTTCGTAAAGATTCGTTTATCTACAAAACTCGAGGACAAACTTGGTGATTCGTATGAAATGTGACTTCATTTTGATAAACTTTTCTTATATATATATATAGTCATATATATATATATATATATATATATATATATATATCTAGATCGAAAAGCGACGTAATACAAATACATAAACAAACACACGCACGTTCACGAGTATTTACGCGTTTGCTAATTTTAGATGAGGCAAAAAGATTAGGGGCATTCTATGAATCATTGGGTCTTTCGAGAATAATAATAAAAATTTAATAATAATAATAGTAAATTATTTAAATATAATTTAAATATAATTTTTAATATAATTTAATATAATTTAATATATAATTAAATTTGTAATTTTATTTAAATATAATTTAATATAATTTAATATATTATTTAATATATAATTAAATTTGTATTTTTATTTAAATATAATTTAATAAAATTTAATATATAATTTAATATATAATTAAATTTGTAATTTTATTTAAATATAATTTAATATAATTTAATATAATATAATATATAATTAAATTTGTAATTTTCTTTAAATATAATTTAATATAATTTAATATATTATTTAATATATAATTAAATTTGTATTTTTATTTAAATATAATTTAATAAAATTTAATATATTATTTAATATATAATTAAATTTGTATTTTTATTTAAATATAATTTAATAAAATTTAATATATAATTTATTATATAATTAAATTTGTAATTTTATTTAAATATTTATTTAATAAAATTTAATATATAATTTAATATATAATTAAATTTGTATTTTTATTTAAATTTAATTTAATAAAATTTAATATAATTAACTATATAATTGAATTTGTATTTTTATTTAAATATAACAAAATAACAATCATCACTTTTTCTCATGAATAACATTTTACTTAAATCAAGTAAGAAAACTACTTGACTTTTAATACAAAATTAAAAGAAATAAAAAATAGTCAAACGTGATTAGATAACTCTTTAGAATATTTTCGAACAATTTTCGAACAAATAATTATCCTAGTTCTTTCAAAAGTGTACCTCGACCTTAATTGCAAAGTCCTGGCAACGATGATCCTTGCTTGAACCAGAAAAAAAATAGTACAAAAGTTATAGATAACTATGTAATACATAAAATGTTACCTATGTATGTTACCTATGCACATAAAGTTTGATAAAGGACGATGTTAAAACTAGGACGAGTTAGACATAAGAATTTGAAAGAACAACAAAACAAACCAAAAAAAAAAAAGGAAAAATTCTCACCGAGAGATAGGGAAAAAAATAGAAAAGTATTTTGTTCCTCTCGATATTTCGTTCGAAGGAAGAAGAGACATCGTTTTTTTTTGTTCTTTTTTATCTTGTTTCTCGTTTGATAAATTTTCTTCTTTATCTTTCTTTCTTTGAAACCGGAAGTGTGTCATCGTACAAAATACAAACCACGAGAAAAATTTGCGAAAGTAAGTAGACGAGGATTTTTCTTCTTTTTTTTCCTTTTTTTAAACCCAAGTTTCCTGTTCCTTCGACAATGACGAACAAAACAAAAAAAATTCAAATAAAAAAATATTTAAAAAAAAAACAAAAAAAATCAAATTGAAACTTCTACTGTGTTAAAGAATAATTTGTAAATGTTAAATAAATGTTAATAAAAATAAGTTTGATTTAGTTGATCGTGTTAAAGTTTTGCATTGACTTTGCGCTTGAACTTGAACGAAATAATGGGCTAACGGCCGATCAATACGAGAGCTTTCGGCGCTTGCGAGCCGAAGCAAAAGCTTCTGCTTGAGCAACTACGACGAACGATATCCCAGGATAGTAGTAACCAATCTAAAAAGGTTCCATTGAGTCGAGCCACGCCAATTGTTTATTATCATAGAAATAATAATAAATATCTGAGAAGAAAACGATGACTGGTCTAGACACTTCGATTTTTCCTATTTTATTTGATTTCTTTTTCTATTTAACTTCAATTCATATTTATTCGTATGTAATTTCTTTTTCTCTTTTTTTTTTTGTAATTTTAGTTTATTTTAAGATTACAAAACGTACAAACTAGTTTCTAATTTTTATTTCATTTGTTAATAATAATTTGTGACCCAATTTTCAATTAGAAAAAAGGAAGAAAGATATAGTCGTTTATTTTAACTTTAATTAATTAGGGTGAAATAAAAATTTGTTGAGTCAATTTTATATAAAAAAATAATAAATATAAATAAATAAATTAAATAAATAAATAAATATAATAAATTTGTTGCGTCAATTTTACAAAAAATAATAAATATAAATAAA
>NW_015149064.1:248859-259588 GCF_001465965.1 Polistes dominula | reverse complement strand
TAATAATTAAATTAAAAATATTAATAAATATTAAATATTATATATTAAAATAATTAATAAAAAATTTAATTAATAAAATAATTAATAAATTCTAATTTATTATGAAATAATTAAAATAATTTATTATAATATATTAAATTATTATTTATAATTATAAATTCATAAATTTTAAATTTAATTAATAAAATATTAATTATTATTAATTGGCATTAACAACTCGAAAGTTCATTGCCACAAAAATATTAAAATATTAATAATAAAATTAATTAATATAATCATTAAGATTATATAATATAAAAACACGATATTTTTATGATAAACACAAATCGATATTTTTCAAGAGAGTTATTCAAAAAACAAAAACAAAAACAAAAACTATGCAAAAAGTTCAGTCACGTTGAGTTTGAATTTCTCTCTCTCTCTCTCTCTCTCTCACTCTCTCTCACTCTTTAGTTGTAACTCTCAACCGAGTTGTACTCAACTCGAGACACCAAGTACCATATGAGATACTACGTAAAGAAGAAGAAAAATAAAAAAGAGATAAAGAATAATGAAGAAAAATAAAGAAAGAGAAATCGTTTTGAGGGTGTTGACGAACGAACAAGTTGATGTTGCACTTATGAAATTAACGTGACTAGCATAGATTAAAAATATCTATGCGCATGTATTCAAACTAAACGTTTCTATGCAACTTTTCCGATAATTAATATCTCAAGTATTAGAAAGCTACTAAATAAATGCAAACATACGAACACGATCAAATAATTATATTATCTAAAGAATATTTATCTTTGGAATATTAAAACAAGATATTTAATTACTTGCATCTTTCTCTTTTAGTTGAATAAACAAATTTCTTAAGGTAATGTTGTAACAAGAAAATCAATATTTTTTTTAATAAAGTTTTAGATCTATATATTGATTTGGTAAATAAATGATTGCAGATTTTATTAATAAGTGGTCTTTTTAAAATTAGTAATAACTTAGTTGCCAACCCGTATATATATATATATATATATATATATATATATATATATATATATATATTAATTTATAAATAAATATACATTGTATTATATATTAATTTATATAATATAATAATATATATAATTTTGCAATTCTACACACACACACACAAATATAAGAAAAGAATTATTAAAGATAATAATTTATCTTGAAATTCATCTCTAATTTTAAATTCATCGCAAAACTTAAGATCAACCCTTTAAGATATAAAACACAATAGTAGTAGTAGTAGTAATAATACTCGTGACACGTTGCTATTAAAACAACCCAAAGATAAGGGTGAAAAGATTGAAAAAAAAGGGGATGAAAAAAGTAGAACTAAAAGAAGAACTTAAAAGAAGAAGAAGATGTTGGAATGTCGCGATTGGTTCAAATTTTTCTACATTAAAAATAAAAGTAAAATAAAAAAAAAAAAAAAAGGAAGAATGTAGAAAAGATGTGAGATGGATAATGCATTTTTATAGACGACAAACCCCCATAGAGTTGAAAGAATTTTTGCTTGGTGAAATGTCGTTTGCGTTTATTTACCCTCTCACTCTATACACTTACATACACACATACACACATTTATATTTCTGTAATATAAATCGTCGTTATATTGTACGCGCGTGTATCTCGTTCGTAGGAACGCGTGTTTGTCTCAAAAAAAAAAAAAAGAATGCAAACATTCAACACCCCTTCTTTTTTTTCCCACCCTTAAACTTAACACAACACACAGATAAATATTCCTAGATCTGTCGACGATTGTAGGGAAATTTTTTTCAGTCGGTTGCAAACCTGACTGTAGTTAATCGACGTTTAACGATGGTGTCGTCGTGCTAGCCGTTGGCTTCAAATAAACGTCCGATATTTTCGATACGATTGTTTTTGAAATTTTCTTCAATCTTCTAACACACCCCATAATAAAAATAGAAAGAGAGAGAGAGAGAGAGGGAGATGAAGTTATCGTT
Organism: Polistes dominula; assembly: GCF_001465965.1. The sequence continues at coordinate 257,612 of NW_015149064.1, read as the reverse complement.
AGATTTTTTTCTATTCGTTTATGGGACACCCGTGACGAGAAAACTAACAACGTGTGTCGTAAAAATCAACTTTAAACGTATAAATAAAATCGTACGTGTACCTACACGTGTACGATACAATACGGTACAATACGATACGATACGATACGATAGTAAACGATAAAAGAAAATTTATTGCAAATTAATAGATCGTAAATCATTGAACTCGATATACGGGAAAATCAATAAGATTTAGAACGAATAATCGATTCGAAATGTCTGTAACAACCGATGATTGACTTGGTACTTGATTTTTACTACTGTGAGCATTTTCATTAAAAAACAAAAAAAAAACAAAATTAAAGAAAAATGGGGGAATAAAAATTGAACAAATCGTGAAAATTGATAACATTTGCAACGAATAATAAATTCGAATAATAAATGTCTGTAACAACCGATGATTGAGTTGATGATGTTTGATTTTTACTACTTACTACTGAATTTTCATTGAAATAACAAACATAAAAAGAAAAATACAGTCGAATGGAGAACCTCCTCCTTTTTAGAAGTCGGTTAAAAAAATGAAAGAAAAAAAGGGGTAATCAAAATTGGAACAAATCGTACGTGAAACGATGAAAACTCGTAGACGTTTTAAAACTATTAGAAAAATAAAGTATCGGTGAATGGTTGTAGATACAAAGTTGGTAGGACAAAAGGGAGTAAAAGACTCGTTAACGGATACCCAGTAGGAAAAGGGTTGGTTGTTGTTTAAAAACAGCCATCCCTTTCTCCTTATTCCACACTCATCTCCCACGTCGGTATTCAACGTTAAAAAGAAACACGAGTATAAACGTCCTCTCTCTCTTTCTCTCTCTCTCTCTCTCTCTCTCTCTCTCTATCTCTATCTTTCTCTTTCTCTCTTATTCTCGATCTCGAGATATTAATGGCAAACTGCGATGCAACGCCATAAATATAACTCCGATACGCTTGTAAGGGCACAAGAGTTATTTTCACCAGTCGAGAATACAGTGATGTCTTTTTTATCAAAAACAAAAAAAACAAAAACAAAACAAATTAAAAGCAAACAAAGAAGCATTGCAAAAAAAAAAAGCATATGAAGAGAAAAATGGATTTTATAGTTGCTCGTATTTCTACTTTTTATGAGCAATTTATTTTGTTCGTTTTTGATCATGTGTGAGTGTGTGTGTGTATTAGTGCAGTGTTAGTTTTGACGAAAAAAAATGATAATATCAAAATGATTTATCGTATTTGCATGGAGTTCTAGGTTTTACGATTAATGCATTTATATCCCTGTTTTATATTTCCAACTTATTATAAAAAAAAAAAGAATAATAAAACATATTCGTAAAAATATTTGATAAAATTTGTAAAAAAAAAAAAAAAACAATTAACCAAAATGTATTATTGCAATATAAATAATTTTGGAATAATTTTATATTAAAAAATTATTGTATTATATCCCAATAATAAATTGTAATTAATAAATCTCCAATTGTTTGTATACTTCTTACAATTACATAATAACCACAACAAATAGTTAGATCCATGCATTAGTATAAGCAAAGCAATGATTGCAAATAAAAAAAAAAAACTACTTACCATCTCATCGAGACTTTTGAGATCATTGGTAACAATCTGTGGTTGTGGACCGTAAATAAGACAAGGTTCTTCCTGATGCATATCAGCATACTCGTCATCACTGTCCTCGTTCGAATGACCATTAGTTTGGGTACCATTGGCAGCTTTATTCTCAGCAGCGATTTCACGATCAATTTGTCTTTCCATTTGTACCAACATTGGTGCCAACATGCCAAATTTTGCCCCACGTCTCGCTACTTCCAATAAACACAATATAACGTGTCTCTCGTTTTTACGCATTATCAGATCATCCGTTTCAAATAACAAACACTCGATGATACCAAGACTGTTACGGCACCAACCGATAAAATTCGATACGTTGTCCCGTGCAAAAAATGTTCCGGCTTTTGCATTTGGCAGAAATGCTACGTCGCTTAATTGAGACATTGGTAATGCCAATGATGACGTTATTGAACGTGTCATACTAATTTTTCTCGCTTGTCTTCGTGCCACGTATTCGGCTGCTGATTTTCTCACATTGTTTGCGTGCTGTAACAAAATAACAATATAAATGTTAAATATGTGATTTCATAAGAACTGCAGTAAAGTAAAGATTGTCTACAGTTGAACAGGACAACACAATTCTTGACATACGCGGACGATATTTCTTTGTTAGGGGACAATGAACAGACATTCCATAATAACCAATTATATGGTAACCGATAGAGTTGAGAATAGGCCTAGTACTGGAACTTTGGTCATCAGGGATAAAACTTTTGAACGGGTGTCAACAACTTTAGATATACTTAGGATCGATCATAAACCAGACGAACGAAATTAACGAAGAACTTATTATATTATATTATTATATTATATTAATAATATTATACAATTTTTCAATGATATCAAAATCACGCACGATGATAATTTCTTTCACCCTAAAATAACAAAAAGAAGAAGAAAAAGAAGAAGTAACACAGGGTGTCCCATGAAAAATTGGCTCTCAAACGAGATACGACGAGAAATTAATTCGCGTCCAACCGAGATAATGGGATTCCAACGCGTTTTATTGACATCTGGGTGAGATACGTAGCCGACGTGAAAAGGGGGAAAAAAAAAAAGTACCAAGCGTTTAAAGAAGGATGACACGTCGAGGTTTAATTCATTTGACAAAGAACATTGACAAAAAGTAATAAAAAAAAAGTAAAATGCAAATAATAATAAAAAGCAAGGTCGGAAATTGTTCTTGCAACGATCTATTATTATTATTCAACGATGTGGTACGTTTTGTAGAGTAGTAAAAAATAAATTGAAAAAATTTTTTCATTCGATTTGTATAAATAAAACAAATGAAATATGAAAAATGTGATTGAGTGCAGCTGTAAAAATAAGTATTAGAAAAATTTCTATTTGTAAAATGGCTTATTATCAAGAAATTATTTATAAGATGATGTTTTTTTTTTTTTTTTTACGAGTAAAAGTTTGAAATAGCAAAGATTGACAAGGTAGAAATGAAAAGAGCAGTTTATTTAGGCGTGACGTTATGATTATGGGACAATTATGGTGCATGGTGTATCAAAGTTTGCTTGAGTATAATTTAAAAAAAAAAACCCCCCGCTAGAAAATCTAACACCGTTTGATTATCGTTTATCACACAGTGTTGCATTTATAACTATTACTACTATTACTACTACTACTACTATTACTAGTCCTCCATCTTCTTTATTATTATTCGTAATAATAAAATTGAGCGCGATTCGCGACGGTCCGCAACGAAATGCATTTAAATACGAGCGTTAATAAGCGGATCCGGCCGTTTACGGTTCGACGTATCGTGACTAATGAAGCACGCATTTTCTTCTGCACGTGGCCCGAATAAAATTATATTCAATATATGTAACCCACATATACGAGTTTAAAAAAAAAAAAAAAAAAACAAAACTTGCATTCGTGCACGAGTATTAAATATGTAAGCATGTCGATCACAAATTTTACTTTTTATTATCAAAATATCCTTTTTATCAATCATACCTCGTTAATCGTATAATCCTATTAAATTTTTCATACAAAATACCTAACTAGTATGTGTATATATGTGTGTGTGTGACTGATTATGATCACAAATAAATTATAAGTAAATTATAATAATAATAATAATAATATTATTATTATTTCGTTGTAGGAATTAATTGAGAGATTAAAGTGTCTTTATCAGATATAATTGAAAAGCAAACTTTTAAAAGTGAATTGTTTTATAAAATTTTATATATAAAATTAATAAAATATATATATATATAAAATAAATTATTATTATTATTATTATTATTATTATTATTATTATTATTATTATTATTATTATTATTATTATTATTAATTAGCATTAGGAACACTGGCGGGATTTGATATTTGCAGCAATTAACTTTCAAGTTACTAATGCCAATTATTAATAATAATATTATTACCATATATAATATATATATATATATATATATAAGACATAAGATATTCTATTTGTCAATACTAAATTTCAAATTGTTACTAATTCTAATAAAATAATAAAATAATAAAAAAATAAAAATTGAAAGAACAACAGTAGAAAATAGAAACTCGAATATAATCTACACAAAGAAAGAGAAAGAAATTTGTGTTTACTCTCTCATTCTATTGGTCTCTATGAGGTTTGAGTTTCTAAAGGAGCTTAAAGTAACGGCGTAGAAAATCGTTCTAGTCGTCGGTAATTAATTATTAAAACGGTGATGTGCCTACTCGGCTCCGTTCCTCGTGTTTTCTTTTCACTCGCGTGTTCCGCCGACACAACGAACGACGACGACAACCAACGACAGCCAAGTTTCATTTTCTTTTTTTATTTTCTTTTTTTTTTTTTCAAAGGGAGGGAAAGAACACACTGCGGAGCAACGATCCACCAAGAGGGTTCCTCCCATCCCCCTCCTACCCCCTTCCTATTTCTTCTTTTTCTTCTCCTTCCTTCCTTCTTTCGTAAAACCTTTCACCGTGCCACGCACGCACGCACGCACGAACGCACGCATGCACGCATACACGCACATTCACTTGCAAACACCAAAGATTCTCTTTCTCTTTCTCTTATGAACAAACACAGTATGCAACGAGAATTTTCGATACATCGAAAACGATCGATTCAATTTGATATTCTCGCAAACATAAACCTAATTAATATTTATTTTATTAGTATTATTATTATTATTATTATTAATGTTATTATCGTTATTTAAATATATTTAATCGTACAACCACATAATACTCTCGTAATATTTAATTTATTATTATTATTGTTTCAATTAATTCTACCAATTCATTTTTTCACCAATCACTTTAATTGTTCTTCCTATTTTGGCATACTCCATTAAAATAACTTATGGTAAAAAAAAAAGAGCCATCGTTTCACCTTTCTCTCTCTCTCTCTCTCTCTCTCTTTTTCTTTCTCTTTCGTCCTTGTCACTTTGAAACTTAATCAAAAAAGATGGAGACTAATTAATGATTCAATCGAGTACTCGATCGGGTCCCCTTTCTCGATTCGGGAAAGAAAAAAAGAAACAACAACATGGAAACTGAAAAGAGAAAGAGATGCAATATTGAATTTTATTTATCGAAGGACGAAATGTTTCGATCGTAAACCGATCATACACACACACACACGTGTCGGTATGCTTTGATCTTTTCTCATCGTACTGGTAACCTTTAACCTAAGGAATATTATTCACTACCTTCTTCTAACCATTTGTTCACGAGTTGCGCACGTTCAACGTCCCAGAAGATGATCGAAATGACGATCGAAATGATGATCGATGGGAATGATGAACCTTTACCTCGATCATTCTTCTTCTTCTTCTTCTTCTTCTTCTAATGCAAATTGATTGATTCGAAAATTATCCTCAACTCGATAAATCTATTTTCTCTAGGTGTTTGACTCGACACGATTTTTGATTTTTTTTTTTTTACAGATTTTCACTTTCGAAATTTGTTCTAATTTATTAGGTCGAGTCATAAATAACTTCCGTTTTTTTAATGAAGACAAAGAATGACGTTTCTGCGATTGATGATAAGTGCAAGACACCTTTTATGGAGTTTTCTCTTTTTTTTTTTTTGCACTCTTTGCAATTATTCAACATATCTATTGGATTTTGTCCTGAATGTTACCTTTAAAAGATTCGTCAAAGTTGGAAATACGTCCCTGCATTCGGTTCATCTTTTAAGATCGTATTCTCCAGAACGGAATTTGACAAACCAATTTCTGAACTGCCCTATCAGTTATCAATCCTGCACTGTATACGCTGTATATTTTTTCAATTGCCACTTTAGTTGTTATTGCCTTGTTTCAATTCTTAAAGTAGTACATGTCGAATATGCACTTTTTACTATCCAATTTCAGTGGTTAAGAAAAACGGTTAAATGTAACATTGATTACATAAAGAACCATGTGTGCAGATCACACGTGTTAGAAGTGAAATCTTCAAAAAACTAAGTTTCGAGAGAATGAGACGAATACAAAATATCTGCTGTAGGATAATTGTATTCTCTTCTTATTTAGTATCTTGGCCGTTTCATTGCCTCCCACCGCTCCGTTACATAGCCGCCGTTTACCGCTCCGTTACATTTTTTCAAATGACACCCATTCTAAAAAAGTTTTTACTTCAAAAAGTTGACAGAAGATTAACTGAATTCTCATCTATACAGTGATATCGAAAATCGGTTAGTTTCGGTGACTTATAGTAAGTAAATACGAAAAATAGATTCTACATAGTCGCATCGGAAGTTACTTAAGACTCAACCTAATAATAATAAATTAAATTAATGGCAAATAATAATAAGTTAACACGATTTGAAAAATGATGAATAAATTTTTGTATCGAATGTGTTATCCTTGAAAAAAAAAAAGAAAAAAGAAAAAAGAAAAAAGAAAAAAATTCTGTAGAAACATCGATCGTATTTAATTTTCCCCCATATGTTCGTTCGTATTCGAAACGCGCACGCTTGAAACATTTCGCAAAGGTAAAACCTTATTTACAATCTTTTACATAAAAGTGGGATGGATCATGGGAGTAAAGCCGAATATTTCAAAGATTCCAATAACATCTCTTGGCGCACAGATCGAGCCAAGAATGCAACTACGTGGGCCACCAAGGGAATGGTAACCGAATGCATATTATAGTCACAGCTCGCGTGCCACACTCTTAGAATTTAACATATGCAAAGTTCAAACTTACTAACTTTCCTTTCGTCATTTTACATTTCTTCGAGGAATCTAGGAATTTCTAATACCAATCGAATTTCAAATATTTATTCATATCTTTTTTATTTTTATTTTTATTTTTATCTTTAATACTAATTCTAATTCAATAATTACGTTTCAATTTTTATGCTAAAATTTAGAAAAAATATTTCTACTGATGTATATCAAATATTTTTAAAAAGAATTGTTCAATAAATTTCCTATTGAAATCTCTGACAGGAACGTGGCGTAGCAATTCGACCTATCTACTCTAATTTTGAATTTTTCCACCAGATAGCGTATTCAAGTGCTAGAGATCCCAATAAAAAAAAAAAATACCAACAAAAGAAGAATAAAATCACTGATAACATTTTTTTTTTTTTTTAATATAAAATTGTATACATTTCTATATTTGAAAAATTTTGTTGTAAAATTAAATATAATATAATACAAAATTTGATATAATTAAATAAATTATATATTATATAAATTAATAAATATCAATGTATTAATATCTAATAAATAATTAATATTAAGTTTTAAGTTTGTCTTTCGTGATTGTTCTCGAAAAACAAGAAAAAAAACAAACAAAAAGAAAAATAAAAGAAAGGGGAAAAAGGGATGAAAGATTCGTAGTCACGTTTTTCTTCAGCACGTGTAACTCATAAGGTTCTTAGGCCCTTTTGCGCCCTGTTTTACGCACAGCCGGTTTGTCCCAACGCACACTCGTAAAAATCATATCTAACAGCATCCGGTGGTCGTCATCGTTTTTCTTCTTCTCTTTCTCTTTGCCATACAAACCAACCATACACCACTACCACCACCACCACCACCACCATTACACCATCATGTTATACTATGATGGTATACTTCCCAATGGGATAATATAGAGATTAGAACGCACACGCTTGACGATGACTTTAAAGAAGAGTTTATCTTCGCATGAAATTATCAAACGAGACGCGAACGATCAGCGTAACAGGACCATTAAACCTTCTTCTCTATCTTCTCTCAATTACTATGAATAAAAGCTATGTTAGGGACAGAGAGAGAAAGAGAGAGAGAGAGAGAGAGAGAAAGTGAGACATTTTATTTGTCGGAAGATTTGAACGATTCCTCGATCAAATATACAATCACGTTCAAAAGTTTCTTGTGTACTTTAAATTTTACACTTGTTTTTTTTTTTAACATTATCAAGGATATCGGTTACATGTGTGTACACAGTTTTGTTTGTTTAAATAATAATATAAAATTATATTTTCTCTCTTGGAAAATATTTGAACGATGAATATACTAGGAGAATATCAGAGTACTGATAAATAGTATTTTTTATATTCTAATTTTGTGATAACTATACTATGAATATTTTGTGTAATACAATTTTTTTTTTAGAAGAGAGATTAAATTATATTAACTTATATCTATATATTATAAATTTTTTTATTAAATTACATTATGTAGTTTATATTGTATATTTTATATATTATATATTACATATATTATATTAAATTATATTATATATTTTATTCAATTATATTATGTAGTTTATATATTATATTAAATTATATTATTTATATAATAAAATTATTATACAAAACTACAACTCTCTCTCTCTCTAAAAAATTATTTTGCAACTTTTACACATATCGTAATTATTATTACATTATCAAGATAATAAATGTAATCTGACAAAAATTAATATTGCTCTTTGATCCGTTCTACAATCATTCGAATAATACTTATCAATAAATAAAAAAACAAACAAAGAGATAGATAAAGAAAGAATGAGAGAGAGAGAGAGAGAGAAGGAGATAGGAAGACGTAGATTAGATAAAATGTATCTGAGAAAATTTTGATTGAACGGAAGTGTCTATAAAAGTATCCGACTTCTTATCATACTTTTCGTTTACTTTGATAAAAAAAAAAA
>NW_015149064.1:228341-248549 GCF_001465965.1 Polistes dominula | reverse complement strand
AAAAAGAAAAAGAAAAAAGATCTCTCTCTTAAAGGTAAACATTATTCACTTGGAACCATAGGGAATCTAATAAAAAAGAAAAAGAAAAAATGGTCAGAGGCAAAAAGAAAGGGATGAAAAAGGAAGAAAAAGGAAAAAATATCAAATAACAAGGAATGATAGATGATTATTTGTTCATTGTTCCATGTATTATTGTTTTATCCATAAGGTTGTGTTGAGAATCACTGGTAAGAAAAGAGACAAATAGAAAGAGAGAAAGAGAGGAGAAGTGGCGCATATGTTAATATGCTTGGCAGATGAGTCGACCGGCAGCAGGATGTCACATTACGTGGCCTATGACCCCCTCAAAACGTCTCTTCCAGTTACTACTACTACTACTACTACTACTAATACTACTACTAAAATAAGAGAGAAAGAGAAAGATAGCGAAATGATGCTCTTAATGAAAATGGTCGTTGCACATTGTACATTATAAATTGGTCCTTGTTAAAACCATTTCGCGCGTTGGATTTTTATCTTTCTCTTTCTCTTTCTCTTTGTCTTTTATTCTTATGTTAGTAACCAAATAATTTGAAAATTAAATAATTATAAATAATATATAAAATAATATAATAAAGATAAAATTTATATATATGATATTAAACATAAAATTATAAAATTATAAAATAATATAATATAAAATTAGAAAATTCTACAATATTAAATATAAAATTATAAAATTATAAAATATTATATTGTATTAAATATAAAATTATATAATTATAAATATATATAATAATATAATAAAAATAAATATTATATAATATAAAATTGTAAAATTATAAAATTCTACAATATTAAATATAAAATTATAAAATATTATATTATATTTAAATTTAAAATTATAAAATTATATAATATTAATATTATAATAAAATTATAAATAATTATGTGTCCCACTTACAATTAACTGTATTTTATCTTTCTTTATTAATTTCTTTCACTCTTATATTAGAAAACAAATACTTACAAAATGAATTTTATTATCATATCAATATTGAAAAAAAAAAACTCTTAAATAAATAATCTATAAATCATTTGACGTCGAATTGTCGATCTCAAAAAAAAAAAAAAAAATTGAAATTTGAATGACGTGAAAGATATACAGATAATATACAGATATACAGATATACTACAGGGTAGGACGAAAAGTAACATGAACATACATTAATTACGAGTAGCATACACCGCGATATTTCCTTGTTTCCTCCTAATACCCCCCTCCCACCTCCTCCCTCCCCTCTTTCCTCACCTCGATACCATAATTGCTCTCAATTGCTTAATGTGCTCGGTTAACGTCGATTACTTTGCTCTACCGATACCCGTATGAAAAACGTTGACATAGACGAGAGGGAGAGGGAGGGAGAGGGAGGGAGGGGGAGGGAGAGGGTGGGGGACAAGGAAAAATAAAAAAGAAAAAAAAATTGTTTGGCTTTCGTCCGAACTGAATTATCGTTCCTTTATCTTGTGAGCGTGAGGTAAATTAATAGCCAACGAATTCCAGAACGACATAAAAGCGATAGCAAATACGTTTCCTAGTCAACCATAAGCTGTATGGTAAGCTAACCAACATAGAAATTGAATTATATCCGTGGATTGGATAAGAAAAAATAACATAAGAGTGAAAAAGAGAGATAAAGAGAGAGAGAGAGAGAGAGAGAGAAAGAGAGAAGTATACTCTACAGATAAAGGTGGACACTTATTGATCGAGATTATTGAATTATCTTGATCTTTTATTCTATTATCTATGGACTATTAATCATTCTCAATGTTTTTTTTTTTTGTGGAATTGTCATCTCGTTTTAAATATGCATATTTTTTTTAATTATATATTAAAAATTATATCAAAGAAATACTAAGTGATTTGTGTCAAATCAAAAATGTACGTACCTATAAGTGTTGATTGTGTGTATACGAGAAATAATTGAATATAATTATAAATATTATGGGTTTTATTTATAATTAATTATAATTAAAATAAATTTATAATTATGGATTTTATTTATAAATTATTATATTATATTTATTATTTATTTGTTATTTATAATTAATTATAATATGATTGATTATATAATTAAATATATAATTATATTTAAATATTATAATGTTATTTATAATTATAATTATAATTACTATATATAACTCTCAATAATAATTATCATTAAAATAAATTTACAATTATGATTTTATTTATATATAAATTATTTATAATTTATAAATAATATATATACATATATATATATTAATTTTATAATTATGTTAATTATAAATTATATGAGAAAGTAAAAAAAAAAAAAGACAAATTTGTAAATTAAATTAAAATGAATATTACATTGAATGAATTAATTTTTTTTTGTTCGCAAAACTATTTAATTTGAGTTAAAACAAACGGACACAATTTCTAATTCTCCCACGAGATCATTCACCTCGAACGAGAGAGACGACACTAAGAGAGTACCTACTTTGCATTTCTCTCTTTCTCTCTCTTTTTTTTTTCTCTCTCTTTTTTTTTTCACTCGTTTTCCTCCTATCCGAAATGCAGTGTACTCTTTGCGCAGCTAATCCGTCTCGACGGTCGTTTGAAGCCAGACTTTGTCACGTTTCACAACAATTCCTGAAGTATAACAAAGACTTTCTCTTACTACCCCTTTTTTCTCTCTCTGTCACTCTTTAATTGACGTCTTTTTTAAATTATTAAATATTGTTGCTATTATAATTATTTATATAATAATCATTTTGGAAATAAGACGATTAATTAATTTCATGAAATAATATCTTAACGATACATTAACACATCTTGCTTTAAGCACTTTTAATAATTATAATATTTAATAATATTTATTTTTTCAATTTTTATAATATTAATATTTTATTTTACTTTATATATATATATAAATTTGGTTATACCAAATTTAAAATATTTTTTATTCATATATTATAAAATAATTATAATATAATTATATAATATATTTACAATACATAAATATATATAATTTAATTTATATTATATAATATATATTTTTATTTTATATAAATATAATTTTATAAAAAATTTCCTACTATTTTATTATAAAATAAAAATTGTAATACAAATATAAAAATAATATTTAAATAAAAAAAAAAAATAAAAACGACGATTTTAAAGACAACTTTAGTCACCTCCAGCGTAAAATGTGTTAATTGTATTTCAAAATATTCTGAGATTATTTATCTATGATTAATTCAAATAAAAAAAAAAAAAGGAAAAAATCAGTTTTAGTGATATTTTGACAAAATAATTCATTCGGTTCTTGGTTAATACCAAAAGCTATAGAAATAAATGCCAAACACGGTCCCAAAAGTAGAAAATTATTTGACTCAAAAGATCGAACTGGCGCCCGCATTTCTCTCCTTCGTCTATTTTCGTCGTCTTGTTTTTTCAATGCAACCACCCCTACTCTTCTAAGAAAGAAATGAAAAGGGAGAGAAAGAGAGAGAGAGAGAGAGAGACAGAATGTGTGTGAGTATTTATAGGACGGATGGATGAAAAAAGGACCGGATGGTAGGATGCTAAAGTTTAATTCGATCTTAGGGATCATAAAAATAAACTGCATTCTTCGTGGTACTCGTGAAAGTACGAAATGATGAACCTTTTGACTAATACCAACGATGGATGGATGGATGGATGTGTTTTGGATTTTTTGCAATAACAGAATTTTGACGAAAACGATTGAAATAATATTCTACGAGACATAATAACATGAAAAAGAGAAGAAGAAGAAGGGTTGGGGTGACGGGGGGACGGGGGGACGAGGGGGTGGGTGGGATGAGGAGGGCAAAAAGAAATCGAGAATGAAATACGTTTATTTTCATTTCCTTCCGTAAGCAAACGTGAGTTCCTTGCACTGTTAACTACGCCATGAAAGCGGTTAGAATAGTTCGTGGAATTTTATACTTCGTAAACATGTATTTCAATTATACACTAATCTCAACACACACACACACACACACACACACATGGTTTTACATATATCAAATGTTAAATCAATGATTTTTATTCAACCAATTATTCTCGAGTAAATCTTTAAAATGTGTTCGTCGTGATGGCACCGTATACCGAAGATGGGCATGCTTCTCCGGGGAGGCCCCGTCACCGTATACGGTGACACGCTCTTCTTGTTTAAGTTATAGTATTTTTAATTGGAAAAATTTATCACATTTCCTATTTCAAAAGAAAATTATTTTTGATAAATAAAAGATAGTTTTATATATTATTATTTTTGGTAAATAAACAATATTTTTATACTAATATTAAAATTATCAAAAAACAATTTGTATTTTATCTATTTATTTCAGAACTTTTCAGGTAATTTTTAAGATAATGGGACACAGTACATTTAAAAAAAAAAATAATAAATAATTAAATACTTTTTGATTGATTTCATTGAAGAAAGCAAAAAAAAAAAAAACAAATCTAAAAATGTTTTGCAATGACGTTAACCTGAATCATTATTTCTCGATATCGATTCACCAGGTATAATACCACCTGTTACAGATATATCCGTCTCTTTGTAAATAAAAGCAAAAAGATAGTAAAAAGATCTTTGAATCTTTTCAAACGTAGACTTCCACGAAAGAATTTCTATCGGAGTTATACCCGTACGTGTAACTTTGCGATTAATTAACCGCAATTGTCACCATCCTTGCTTGGAAGTAACCTATCTCCTCCTCCTTCTCCTCCTCCCTCCCCCCCTATCCCCTATAGCCCCTTACCACCTCTCGTCTTCTCCACTTCTCTCACTTTTCTTCTCTTACACAAATAAGAAGAACTTTCCACTAAGGAATTAGAATTTATGGTGACTCCATCGAGGTCGAGAAAGAAGAACTTCTTCTTATTATTATTCTAAACGAATGCTCTAACGAATAAAACTGGATCTCGTATTCTTCTTCTTCTTCTTCTTCTTCTTCTTCTTCTTCTTCTATTTTAATAAGAAGAAATTTCAAATTAAAATAGTTAACGTTGTGTATCTAATCTTCTCTCTATTCATTTCATTATTTATATTTTTATTTGTACGAAGATATTGAGATATGGTTCGAGATCAATTAGATCTTATTTTATTTTCCTTTTTATTTATTAAAATTAATTGTAATTTGAATTTAATTTTATTAATTGAACACACCTTGCTCTTAGATACTTTGTCAGCAAAGTTTTACTGTATATATATTCTATTCTTTATATTATAAATATTTTATTTTATTTTATATATAAACTTAAACTTAAACTTATGTGTATCAAATTTAAATTATTTTTTTTATTTCTGTAGTATTATATATATATATATATATATAATATTTATATATATATTATAAAATAAAAATATGTAATATATATATTATAATTATTAATTTTTATATATTTAATATAATGTATTTATATATATATATATTAATATTATATATATTATATTAATAATAGTATGTATATATATATAATAAATTGATATAATTAATTAAAAATATATATATATCAATGAAAAACTATCTTAACGATTATAGTGTATATTCTATTATTATAGATCTCTCTATATATATACGATGCACATTTAGTATTTATTATCAGAAAACTTTCGATCAGGGTTGCACAATGCACTCATAGCTCACCTAAGAGATCTCGCGAAATCTCATTGAAACTTACCAAGAGAGAAATAGAAATAAAGAAAATGTAAGCAAGCTCGACCGTTCGAAATCGCCTTAGGAATCAATGTTACGGTACTACTACTACTACTACTACTACTACTATAACATAACACCACCACCATCACCATAGCCGATGGCAATGCATTTAAAAGATAACGTCGAACGATTCTCATATAAGGAGTGAACATCGAGGCGCCTGGTATTTGTCATTTTCGACAGGAAATCCCAACACATTAACACACAAACACATACACATACATACACACATATTTAAACATACGTGTGAATGTCATCGTTCGGGATATCGTCCTATCTCGATCGATAAATAAACCTCAAATATTTTTCCATGTTTTTCTTCAACGTCAATATACCCTCCTCTCTCTCTTTCTCTCTCACCCACACCCCTCTCTCCCCCTTCTATTAAACTTCCGATCAACAATGATTGTATTTCAATAGTATTTTCCAATCAATGAAAATTTATGTCAATACGTCAAATACTCGAGTGAATTAAAAATAATGAACTAAGTTAACCACGATCGAATGAACAAACTAACATACGTGACTTAAATTTAGATGAAGTCGTTATTTCTGATCTCGTTTAAATTCCATAATGACTTATTTTCAAATGCTATAATAAGCGAGAAAACGAGATACGAATGTGTGTGTGTGTATATGTATGTGTTAAATTCTATATGAAGTTAGACACCGATTTACGTATACATAAATAATCAATCTTTTGTGTTTTTGTTTTTAAGATTGCATATAGGAAAGTTTTAAAAATTGATTTTTTGTGTTCACAAAACTATGATCATTTCTTTATGTTATAATCAATTTTAACTTGTTAAACTAATTTTTATATTTTAAATGAATTTATTTATTTAATATATGGAAAAGAACACATTTTAATTATTATACGTTTGTATTTTTAACACTAGGAGAAGTATATATGTGAAACTTTTGTTAAACAAATTTTACACGAAGGATACGTTCCACGAACTATTTTTAGCAATTTCGTTTTAAGAACACTTGACACCACTCAAAATCCCATAACAATTGAAAAGTTTCCTTTGAAAGTACTTTCCACGTATTAACCCTAACGTGTCACGAGATTATTTTTAACGATTGCACGAAGCACACTTGACACCACTAAAATTCCCATAATATTTCTAAAGGTCTATGGAAGAACTTGACACTAAATTAAATGGAAATTAGATTTAATGAATGTGTTAAAAAAAAAAAAAAAAAAAAAAAAAAAAAAAAATGTATTATATTCTATAACTATTAATTAAAAAGATCATAGTACAAATACGAAACTATTGTGTGCATCCAGAAATCGAAAAAAAATTATATTTATTAATAACTTTTTATATTTTATAATATAAAATATATTTATATATTTTTAACCAATTTTCCTTTTATATTTATATTTTAATTGTACTATTTTTAACTAATTATATTTAATTATGTGTTTTAATGTATATATATATAATATTTTATTATATAATATCATAAGATATTATTTCAAAAATGAAACTCTATAAAAATAAATAGCAAAATATTTTCTATATAATTTTACGTATATAAATTGTTATCAAATATCAAAACTTTTGTTAATAAAAATGATCTCAACATTTGCACGAGATTGACATAAATGATTGTGACACGTTTTGACATAGATGACAACGTGTTGTAGGAAGTGTCTTTGTCCTACTTTTGCGAATTAGTGTTACCTGACACCTGACATTTTCATAAAAAGATTAGAAATAGAAAAATCAAAAGAAATTCTTGAAAAAAGAAAAAAAAAGAAAAAATGAAGTAAGTAAAATTGAGAGCAACGGGGGGTCATCTCTTATCGTTCATTGGCGTGATACCTTATTACTATTCCTCCCCCAACTCTCCTCCCCCAACTCTCGTCCCTCAACTTCTCGTCCCCCGTTTCCCTCATAGACCTCCTCCCGGTTACGGCTCGTAAAGTCGGCGCGTATGCAAAGAAGACTCCACCCCTATTACCTTTTGCATCCTTGTTACCTGTGTATTGAACATTCCAACGGATTTTACCATCTGTAATATCTACACACGTGTATATAAAACACAAACACACATCTATACATATTTTATTCCTCATACGGTCTTATCTTACAGAAGAAAATCGCTATTGGCGTACGACGCAAATAAGGTCTAACGGTGCGTATATTTTTATACTTTTTCTATTTTTTTTTTTTTTTTTTTATTTACTAGTTTGGAATAATCAATTTTGATAACAGCTAACATACATTGTCCCGTTAACTATTTAAAAAAAAAAATAAAACTATCATGATAAATTGTTAGTATTATTTGTACACGTGGTTTATAACAAAAAATTAATTAAAATAAAATAAAATAAAACAATGTTGAAATGTTCAAATTGAAAATTGAATAAAATTATTTGTACACGTGGTTTATAACTAAAATTAATTAAAATAAAATAAAACAGAGTTGAAATGTTCAAATTTAAAATTGAATAAAATTATTTGTACACCTGGTTTATAGGAAAAATTAATGAAAATAAAATAAAACAATGTTGAAATGTTCAAATTGAAAATTGAATATTATTTGTACATGTGATTTATAAAAAAAATAAATCAAAATCAAATAAAACAATGTTGAAACGTTCAAATTCAAAGTTGATCTTTTAAGAAAGGGTAGAAAAATGAAAAAAAAAAAAGAGAAGAAACATAAAAGCTTTGCAAAATGTTGCAAATGTTGCCCCCCTCGATGAGCCACCATACCGATCAACCACATAAACTTTCTCTAGGGGCCTGCCGCCAGTTTTATCGTCCTACCTACTCTAAATATTTCTCTGGCATGAATTTATAACGACGACAACAACGAGAAGAACGCAATGGTGGTAATGGTGGTGATGGTGGTGGTGGTGGTGGTGGTGGTGCATGGTTGCTGCGGCTGCTAATAACAAGCCGTACGAGTCACAAACAGAATCTCAACTCTCTCGATATTTCCCATTACATATACACTCACATAAAAAACACACACACACACATACATGTGTACACGAATATATAGAATAAATGTATATAATAGATGCACACTTGGATAGAGGATAGGGCCCCGTGATCGAACGAGAACCCGTGGGCATTATGGACCATACGCGTTCAACGTATGTCAACTCTCTCTCTCTCTCTCTTTCTTTCTTTCTCTCTTTCTCTCTCTCTCTCTCTCTCTCTCTCTGTCATACCAATGAATGGAGCTCGTTTCAGACCCCGTACGTTCCGAATAGACTACCCAGTGTCTCGAATGTCCCTCATAGATCAGTGAAAGTCAACTCTAAGTTGGCTGCCGTTCGAATGATCTACTCAATACCACTTGGTTGTGCTTGAGAAACGATGACTATCGAACTTTATTCGATTCTATTCGATTCTATTCGATTCTATTCGATTCAATTCGATCCCTTGAGATTACTCTATTCTTTTACTTACGTCCTATTAACACATACCTTTTTGCAAACATACTTTGTATTTTTTAATTAATAAAAAAATCCATTTATATGAAATATTAAAAGTTACTCGGTTATTTCACCACGATTAAATAATTAATATTATTATTGTTTAAATAAAACAAAAACAAAAAGAAATAATAATAATAATAACTGTTGTAACGGTTGAGAAAGACTTTTCTTTCGCTTTTCTTCTTCATCCACGTTCATTAGAGGTTAAATCGTATATTAATTCTGACCACGTAGGGCTCAGAGTTTCCGCTGGACGTCACACGCATCCTCCTCCTCCACCTCCTCTTCCTCCACCTCCTCACTCTTTTAAACGCGACTGACGCGAGCACGAAAGAAACAAAAAAAAAAAAAAAACGCTAACGCATATAACACGTATGACGATTTTAATGTGCGCTTCTTCTCTTTCTTTGTTTTCAACTTGTCTAATTGTATTGGTGAATGACGAAAGATTTCAAACGTTCAACGAACACACGAAACGCATTTTTTATTCGCCAAATTTTTATTTAGCTACACACATATACACACCACGTGACAAATATATTAAAAATTATCTAAATTGTGAGATGCGTGTCTACTAAAGAATTAAATTCATTTGACAAAAGCATACCGTGACATCCGTTATATTAAATAATACATTATAATAATATTAGGGTGAAACAAAAAAAAAAAAAAGGTTCGTAAGTTTGTTGAATTAATATTTTACAATTGCAAATATAAAGTTATTTTGTTTAATTTAAAAAAAAAAAAATTGCCGAATCTGAAATAATGCAATAAACGTACGAACTTTTGGTTCACCCTATAATATTAATATATAATTATTATATATTAATATTAGGGTGAACACCAAATAATATTAATATTATTATTTTCATATAAATAAAATTGTAAAAAATATATTTTAATTTCAAGCAACTTTTGGAAATAAAATATACCCAAATAACTTCAAACTTGTAATCCCTACCATGATGTTTTTTGATATCTCGCAATGATAATGAATAATTAGTTTATAATTTATTGATTAAAAAAGTAATAATTAAAACTTACTTTGCATAATGCCACGCCAGTGTCAAGACGATCCATAAAATTGTCAACATTGATTCTTAGTTCTGGATAAAGTGCATTCAACCATTCAGCCAAGTCTTCCTTCATTGCGACCAAATACTCCTCTGAAGATTTGAAGGGCCTGTAAGGCCTAGCTTCCAGTAGTACAGACATGATCGATGGATGATTTTTAGGGTTCTGAAACAACAAATTCACATTCGAATTAGTACAATAATTCTTCTCTTTGTTTTGTTATCAATGAATGACATATGTAGTGGACAGTAGTAAGTTTTTAATTGAATTAATTCAACGAAACATTTTTATCAATACTTTTCAAAAGCTTCGATTTACGATTGTGAAGAGCACAAAGCTTTATGTCAAACTATTATGTCAAATGACAAGTATATCACTCAATTATATTCAACAAAAGTCATTCAAATCGATCTCTCTCTCTCTCTATCGAAATATACTCTCAACGTTGTTCTGTCATTCGTTCAAATTTACTTCAACAAACGTGTGAAATTAATAATACCAAAAAAAAAAAAAAAAACATGTCCATTCTTCCTTCAAAAATTACCATACAATGTTTGATAAAATAATAATTAATTTTGTTAAATCTCACTTACAAGAAAAAAACAAAAAAAAAAAACAAAAAAAAAACCTTTGATCCATTTTACATTAACAAACGTCAAATCATTTATGTGCACACAAAAGCATGCATGTAATAAAAAAAAAAATAGAAAAAGTTAACAGAACAAATGTATTCCCTCGTTAGAACAGCAATACGAGAACAGTCAACCCTAACATCAAATTAAAACGATACAACTTGAAACCCATTTTCAAATGCAATTCAAATCGGTTTGTCTTGTCACACTGACATACACACAAACACAGTTAGTGTACATTAATCGTAGTACAAATATCTCGTCTGTGGGAAGGAAGGGGTGGGATGGGGGGTTCCCAAAACTAGTTCATATAAATCTCCATCACTTGTATTGTGTATTAAATGTTTGTTCGTACATAACACGTGAGATATCATTCTTTCATTTGACAAAAGGGAAGGGGTGGACGAGGGAGAAGAGAAGAGAAGAAAAGGGTGAAGTAATTTTTCATTTCATTATGAGCTACCATTTTTGGACGTCATTTAAGAGCCTACCGTGTGCAAACTATTACAACGATAAGTAATATAAAAAAAAATTACAAAAATAAGATATATATATATGTGTGTAGACACATATGCACATGTGTACACACATATATCACTTAGTCCAAGTTTTGTAACCGATCGAGTTCCCAACTCGTTATGCAAAATTCAATCCGATGCAAATCTCGTTATTCAGACCGGAAAATTGTACACACGTATTAATAAATGTATATGTATACATGTGTGTTTATGTATGTGTGTGTGTATTTATATCAGAAAGTCCTTTGAGAATATTTTAATTATATTTGTAATTTTTTATTGATTGACATCATTTTTCGCGTAACAAGACATGTCTTTAACCCTTTCAATATGGCGAAAAATCAATCCAAGTGCGTCCTGTTATAAAAATCATTTCATTTTTCTTCCAAGTGATTATTTGATAAAATAACTTTTATGGCTAAAAGATTGAAGGATTTGGAGACGCATAAATGTCCCCATAACAGTGCACCATCAACAACAGTGATTTCATAATTGAGTTTTCAATTGATTGAACACATAAGTCCCATTGATTGGGACAGCATATGTCTCAGCCGGTGCGAAAGGGTTAAAGGTGATCGAATAWTCTTCTTCTTCTTCTTTTTAATTTTTTTTTTTATTTTTAATAAAAAAAACAAAAGAAAAACTTCAAAGAATTTGGATACTCGAATATGAGTGGCAATTCGTGGTTCCTAGATGCATGATAGTAGATTAGTATGATACTTTATCGTGATTCTTCTTCCTACGATCGAAAAGGCTAGACCGAAAAGAATAGAAAGTGCATGAATGAGAGAGAAAGAAGAAGAAGAAAGAAAAAAGAAAGAAAAGGAAAGAAAAGGAAAAGGAAGGCAAAGGAAGGAAGGAAGGAAAGAAGGAAGGGACGATGACAAAGGGGGAAAAGAAAAAGAAAAAGAGAAAGAGTTGAGTGGAAGAATATGAAAGAAGAGGAAGAGGAGTAGAAGGTGGAATAAGGAAAATGAACAGGGCGTCATGAAAAAAGAGAGAGAGAGAAAAAAAAAAGAAAAATCATAAAAGGTAGATATAAAAGAGAAAAAAAAAAATATATAAAAATATAAAAGTCGAAGAGAGAGAGAGAGAGAGAGAGGAATGTAAAGAGCGAGAAAGTAACAGAGAGTGTTTGATACAACAAACACCTTGGGATCTTGGATTACGTTTAACAAAAGGTGAATATTGTAAAATGTCACCGCGTCTCGTGTTTCTCGATGATGATATCCACTGGCAAGTGATTTATTCTTCAAAAAGAAATGAACAAAATATTAAAAAAGAATAAAAAAAAAAAGAAAAAAAAACAATTCAAATAAAGGTGAAGGAAATATTAGAAATAATTTTTTTTTTTTTTTTATACAAAAAATTGGTAAGTCAGTCGTATTTGTTATACTTTTTTAATATAAATATTTTTCTATTATATTTAATTTTTGTATATTAGATATAATAATGTATAATATTAAAATATATATATATAATATAAATGAAAGAAAGAAAGTTCGGAGTGAAGTGTGTGTCTCGTCGTCGCTTCCTGGTTTCTAAATTTATTTAACCGGCCCTCTGCTATTTCATGCGAGAGAGAAGAAGCTTTTGCTTCCTCGATCGCGTCGTCTTGATAACACGATCAAACAACTCATGATCTTGCTAAACAAATATTTCCAAACAAAAACAGATAAGAAATAAAAAAAAAAAATAAAAAAAAACCCAAAAATTAAAATACCACCCTAAAATATTATTTTTCGTTTGCATAAATTATTCAAGATTAAATCAAAACAAAAGTACTCTTCTAATCTTTGAATAATTAACTAAAAGAAATATCTTAAAAAACACTTTGTAAATTTAGTCTCATTAATAATAAATACGTCTTCACCTATTTTTCATTATCCGAAGGATAGAAAGCACCTACACACACACACACACACATATATATATATATACAGCGAATTATTATACGAAAAATTAATGAATCGTCTCTTCCTAGTATCTAAATTTCAAAGAACGCCAATCACGCGAACGTTCAATGTCCGCATAACTCACGATCGTAAAACTTCAGCTAGCTAAAACGAAGAGAAAGTGAAATAGCCGATTAAAGATCGGTTCTATATATGTATATGTGCCTATGAAATGATCCCACGCTCGTTAATATTCATAAGGATGCGACATGTGTGTGTCTCTCTCTCTCTTTAAAAAAAAAAATAACTAATCGATATCTGACAAAAAAAAAGAAACAACTTTGCGAAAGTATTTCCAAATAAATTTTATTTATTCATACTGATAAATATATTTTTTTTTCGGTGAAATTTTGGTTAATTATAAATGGTTGTTGTGGAATCGATAATTGCATGGTTAAAACACAAGACAGTTAATAGTTGTTTTTCTCTCAAAAGAAAAGAAAAGGAAGGAAGGAAGGAAGGATTTATGGACGATGGGTAGGTTTAATCGCGTGGCGAAATGGTATTAAAATGTCCCTCTCTTAAGCTTAGGAAGGTGAAGGAGAATAAGAAAAGGAAGAAGATTGAGTGTAGAACTAGCACGAAATAGTTACAAGGAATAAATGAGATAGTAAATAAGCTCTACTTGCTAATTTACGACTAAATACTCGACCGTTATCATCACGTGGATGAATCTAACGAGTTACTAAATAAATCACCTGTATTTTAAGTGTTTCGTTTCTAAATACGAAATATTTATATCCAAACTATCTCAAATCTCTAATCTCAAATCTCAAATATATATTTCCCTTGACTTCTAAATCTTTTGTATATTTATATCATACAAAGTGGGGTTCAAAAATGTCTATAAAAAAAAAATAAAACAAAATGAACAAAATTCAAATTAATTACAAACTTATGCTATTCGTCCGGATTTGTAATAAAATATTGGCTTGGGGTTCAAAAAATGCTTCTAAAAAATGAAAACAAAATGAACAAAATTCAAATTAATTACAAACTTATGGTATTCGTTCTGATTTGTAATAAAATATTAACTTGACAACTAAGTAATTGCAGATTATAGTTGTCAACCCAATAATTAAATGAAAACATGTGAAATGATTTAAATATATATGAAAAATAAATAATTGTTTTCATTTAAACTTTGAGTTATATTTCTCTTTCTTTCTTTCTTTTGAACAATCTTGATTTATAAAACATTCTTTATTTAACATGAAAGATATTCGTGCTCGTAAAACTTATCCTGGCATTCTCTGGAATGACACTTTCTTATCCAGTCGATCGTGAGCGTACGCAAAACGCGAAGTACGTACTTTGTGTGCAAATTAAATCGCGTGCGTATGCACCACATGGGATACACTGTATATACATAAATGCATTTATATATATATATATATATATATATATAAAGAAAAGAGATGTATGTAGAAAGAAAGAGAAAGAAAAGATGCTTGCAACGCTTTTCAAACGACACACGTGTAATAAACGTCTACTTTATCCTACATGCGTATCTAACCAACAACAAAGTTTCAAAGATTATCGAGATTTGGCCTTACTCTACTACGTGAATAAATAATTATACTTTTTTCAATGTTATTTGAGACATTAACAAAATGATTTTCATCTTGTATTATTCTTTTCCTTAAAGTCAAAGTTTATATTCGGTCATTCAAATCTACGAGATATGTTGATAATCCCATTTAATTTTCATTGTAATAATTTACTATGATTTAATATTTAATTACCAACATATTAAATAGATTAAAAATTGTTTAATTATTTTAAAAATCTATTAGAATTATCTTCAAAGATTTATAAGAATATTATATATATATATATAGTATTTCTATTTTAATTTATAAAACTACAACTATACAACTGTAACTCCAACTGGTAGTCTCGGGAAAGAGTAATTAATTTAAAAAAAAAAAAAAAAAGAACACTCTCGTGAAACAGTAGAAAACCAGTCTATAAATATTTTTCGAACGACTACTTTAACTGACATGAAATTTATAGCTTACTCTAAATAAAATCACTTAGTTTTCCAATCGTTTTGTATACCAAAAAAGATCTCTGCTTTCTATTATACCATAAATAATATTCCTTCCTCATCTTCATCATCATCATCATCATCATCATCATCATGATCATCTTCCTCTTCTTCTTCTTCTTCATCTTCTTCATCTTATTTTTCTTTTCCATTTTAACTTTCGCAAGTCGTCGTTTGAAATGGCTTTTCCGGATTTACGAGCTGGGTGAACCCCTTCTTTCTTTCCTCGTCGACTTATTGGATTAGAACGATTAAAAGGGAACAACAACAACAACGTTGCATGGTGTCCATATAATAACAAGACGGTGAAATGAAAGCGTAACGTCGACGAGAGTCGTTAGGAGTGTCTCTCTCTCTCTCTCTCTCGCGAACCATGGTGAACAAGTTGCATGCGTGGGTCGAAGAAACATTATTACGACGTGTAATCCGCGCTTTTACGACCAACCCCCTTCCACCACCACCACCTTCTCCATCCTCCTYCTATCATTTTCAATTCTCACCGAATGAATTACATCCACATACCACACGTGAATACGTGTACCATACCATACCCAACCAATGAAAAGTTTCAAATTCTTCCCTTTACTACTTATTTCCATCAAAATCTAATACACCCCCATAAATATTCCAATGATTTTTACATATTAACAAGTTGAATTATGTTTCAAAAGATGATTGGCATAATCTGATATTTATAGTAATATTTTTTTATTCTTATTAATTTTTACAATCACAATTAGTTTAATCAATCTTTGGTAACGTGTACAGGAAACATAGAAAAATATGAAATTATTCGAATAACAAAATTGTTATTAAAAATGCGGATGGTATTTTTTATTTTTAAGAAAAAAAAAAAAAGAAAGAAACTAATTCCTTAATAACCATACTCTAATGGCGTTCGTTTATTTTTTTTTTTTTTTTTTTNGTGTCATAAATATTAATAAATAATAAACTATAATCAAGAAAAATACATGTAATTAATCTAACAATGAAATATTTCTAATGGATTACGTAGGAAAGATGATTGATCGATCGATCGATCGATCTATGGATAGATCGATCTATCGAATGAATAATAGAAATAATCGAATGTTCTATGTTTTGAATGAATAAAAAAAAAATGTGTTGATCGTTACTTGGAAAATGATTACTATTGCCTCGTTATTCATCACATCATGGAATAAATGATTTACATATTCTTTTGTCCTTGACTTTACTACCTTCTAGCAATGCTTTCTATCCCTTCTCCTCCTCCTCCTCCTCCCCCTCCTCCCTTTTCCTCTTCCCCCCTTTCTCTGTCCCTCTCTCTCTCTCTCTTTCTCATGAAGTGCAATCGATATTTCATCCATCCATTTATCCGTCCATCTAAACGCATTAGTATACTATGAACATATATGCATGCTAGTATTTATTTGTTATATACCAAACTTGCATATACATATGTACACACATATACACACGCATATATAGTATGATTGCGATATACCGTTAAGTGATACGTGGCGCTCCTTTAAAGTATGTTCACGTAGGTAAACCTTACGTTGCGGGTTTTACTATAGAAATGATTCGTGCTAAGGGCAACCCCACCTTTTTTATATTCTCACCCTTTTTTTTTTTTACTCCTACACCTTGAATATTAAAAACTTTTCACTAAATAGTTCAAACTCGTTTAACTTCTTAGCTCATTACTCTAACACTAACTACCTCAAATTTCTTCCAGATATATTCTCGTTTATAGTTACTTTTGTTTTTTTTTATATAATACAAATCACGCCAATTAAGATGGGCTAGTCACGTGGCGCGGTGCATGGGGGAGGATCAAACGGTGCACAAAATATTGGTCGGTATACCAAACGGGAAAAAGACCACTGGGTAGACCGAGACATAAATGGGAGGATAATATTAGAAAGAGAGCTGAAAGAAATAGGCTATGAAGATCGCGAATGTGGAAGGATCGTGCTCAGGGACGGGAACAATGGCACCGGGATTTGGTATTTTATCGGCAATGAACTTTCCACTTCCTAATGCCAATTAATAATAATAATAATAATAATAAAAATTGTCATATAAATAATTGTAATAAAAGATAAACTCTAGATTCGATTAATAGGGGGTTAAAAAAAAAAAAAAATCCAAACTAACCTATGGGGAATCGTGAATCAAACGCGTTGTAGAAAGGGTACATTCGTCGGCATGATCTTTAAAACCAAGATCCGCCATATTGATAAATTCGCACGAACGCGCGTTATTCTTTTTTGCACTATATGCTAATTTCCTATAAGATTTTCCACATGGAATTAAAACGATTATTTAGCTTGGAATATATCTAATACAATTCCTTTTCTCTCGTATGATATTTGTACTGTTAACGGTAGCAGCAGAGAACATTGTAAACGCGTCCTGCGGGGTTTGAGAGAAAACAACAACGTCGTGTTCCTTCGGTACCAATAATTATGCAGAATCTGATATCCGTCTTCGTGTCTTAAAGAAAAAGAGATCCGCATAGTCGATACTTAATGGCCCGTAAAAGAGGGAATGGACCATTAATTGCGACAAACTTCTTATCCATCGATAACACCAGATTCACGTTCCTTTTTTTTTCTTTATTTGCTATTTCATTCTCTTTCACATAATTGTTCTATAAATTTATCTATTCTATTGGGATCTCTAGCAGTTGAATATGCCATCTGGTGGCTAAATTCAAAATTAGAGTAGATAGGTCGAATTGCTACGCCACGTCTTACCCAGAGATCTCAATATTTTAATTAGAATTAATTAATATTATTAAATTATATATTAAATATCTTAATATGTATAAATTACGTGTGACGTTGTTTGTCCGCAATAGACTTCTAAACTACTGAACCGATTTGAATAAAATTTAGCACACTGTGTGCAGTTTCATAGAACTTGAAAGATAGGATAGTTTATATCTTAATTTATAATCGCAATAGGGCGGTATAAGGTAATTCGTTGACTTAAAGACGTGTGTATCAGACTGATTGTAAGCCACAGTAACGCGTGGCGGGACACCCCTAGTATATATATCATATACCGATAATTTGCGATAACTAAATTAGGTCAATCAATAGAAATCTAATTTATCTTATATTACAATTATTTATATAACACAATTTGTATCGTATTAAAAAACAAATATTAACTATATGAACTAGAATGTGTTGGAAGAAAAATTCAAGTGATAATAGTAGCAATGAGCAAAGAAGTTAATTATTTAAAAATGTTTGCCATTTTTGAAAAGTCTATCGAAGAAATTCTATTGAAACGATAGACAAAATGTTTATTTAACCAAAGGGAACATTTGAACAGACTTCTTTTTATCGGTTCAATCGTAAAAGTTCGAATCTCATTTTGCATAATAATTGCATTTGCTAGCCACGAGAGACTTGAAAAGAAGCCCAATAAAATTTCCACCCCCTCATCACGACACGACGGACTGAAACACCCTTTCCATACACGCACACGTACACACATATACACGAATTCACACAAACATATATATCTTTCTCTCTCTCTCTCTCTCTCTCTCTCTCTCTCTCTCTCTCTCTCTATCTCTTTCTATTTACGATTTCATTCATTCTGTTTCTTGATCGTAGAAAATGAACCTGTTCTTTTATCGTTGTCATTTACAATTGTAGTTGTAGTTGTGTCGTATGCAAATCACGAATATCTCTGCGTTCATAACATTTCTCTTACGAAAATAAAAATAGAAATAGAGAAAGAGAGAGAGAGAGAGAGAATAGCAGGTAGGGTTTCAATATATGATAGAAAAAAAAAAAAAAGGTAAAGAAAAATATCGCGATATGTTAACTTTGTATACTACCCTAAGCTCGACATACGGTCGATAATGTCCGTAACATTTCTCAAGTCGTTTATCATTATGGGTGTCCCATTCTACTAAAGCTCCTTTCGAGTATGCCGAGATTGATTACCCCTTTCTACCTTAGTTCTTTCTTGTCGTCATGTTTCTAGTAGTCCGCCCCTATCGTGTTTCATATTACTTTTGGTTTTTTTTTTTTATTTTATGTAGATTCTTTCTTTCTTTCTTTCTTTCTTTCTTTCTTTTTTTTCTCTTATCTCTATCAAACCTGTTTAGATATTATTCAATTTTCATATTTTTAATATACAATAATATTATTTTATATTATTATATATTATATTATATAATATAAATATATATAAAAATAATAAAATAAAAATAAAAATATATAATAAATAATTAATAAATAATTAATTAATAATTAAATAAATATTAATAAATGTATATATATATATGAAGAATCTTGGTTTTAAAGTATTTTTATTTTATTTTTAATCTAATTAATAGGTAAAAAGAAACAAACTATATTAGATACTATATATAGTTTGTACTATATAGTATTTACAGAATAAACAATATATATATATATATAAATAATTTATTTCAAATATAATTATACGCGAGATTCTCATGCGTGTATAATTGTGGAACGAAATAAAATAAAATTAAATTAAAAAATAAAAAAATCAGAGAAATTTCCAAGCGACGTTAATTGCAACGAAAATTATGAAACATACGAAAAAAAAAAAAAATGGTTGATGGTAGTAGGTACTCGTTAAAAAAAAAATTGAAAAATCACTCGCGTTATGTACTTTTTTCTTTTTTTATAAATTCGTAAATTACGAATTTAATTTTAAAGGTAAAAATAAAAAATAAAAAAATAACCTCGCCGTTGGTTGGAATATCAAACATTATTTCCCT
>NW_015149064.1:194181-214828 GCF_001465965.1 Polistes dominula | reverse complement strand
TTCATCGACAACAAAAATAAAATCAAATGTAATAAGTAATAATAATGAATAAATAAAGTTGAAAAGAAAAAAAAACATGAAAAAAGGAAGATTAAAAAAAAAAAATTCATGGCAAATGTTCTTACGTTAAATCTCAATATCGTTTGAAACGCGTATAATTCTTATAATTTAAAAATCAATAAATTGTCAGAAAATTATTAATTTACTGTCAAATTTATTGACGATGATAATAATAAGAGATGAACTTTTTACACATTCCTGGGGGCCCGATTTTTTAATTAAAAACAGCGTGAAATTCTTCTTCATCGTCCACTCTTCCTCTTCGTTTTCTTCTTCTTCTTCCTCTTCCTCTTCTTCTTCTTCTTTTTCTTCGAAATATTATTTAATTATTTATTAATTAATTAATTTATTTATTTATTCTCTTTTTATTATGAGGTTTTTCCATTGAATTGTTTTTTTTTTTTAAATCAATTGTAATTAAAAACGAATGATAATATTTTATTATTATTATTATTATTATTATTATTATTAATTAATTTATTTTCCTCCGTGTGTGGATTATGCGTTAGTTAACAAAAAAACTTGCGCGAATTAAAATTCTTATTTTGTTTGTTTGTTTGTTTCTTTTTTTTTTTTTGATTAATATTTTTTTATGAGAGCAAAAATGTACAAGGAATTTGTTTTGTTTTTTTTTTTCAAATTAAAAAAGATTCCAAATATTATTTTATAAATGCACATCATACACCATTATCATTTATCTCGCGTACACTCTCTCAACATTCGCACTAACTCACTAACACACACACACACACACACTGTCATCACTTTTTCTTCGCTCTTTATTTCGAGAATAATGATCGAGAAAGAAAAAAAACCTAATAGTATAAGGAAGTCAGTAGTATGGAAAAAGAGAGAAAACAAAAACAAAAAATATTGTTCGAGTTTGATTAACAGCAACGAGAAATAAATGTTGATAAGAATATTTGTTCTTGTGAAATTGATTTTAGCCGCTAAAAAAAAAAACAATTGGCTCGATTTAAATTATTTTTCTTGTTCGTTTTGTTTTTTTTTTAATTCAATTCAATTCAATTCAATTCAATTCAATCGTTTCCTTCGTCCCATGTCGGTCGGTCGGTGTTCTTCTTCTTTACTTTGTATTTATTTGGTTATTTTTTTTTTTTTTTATTACTTTTGTTCAAATTTTTTTTTTTTTTGTAAATCCTAATAATGCGCGACTAAAGTGACCTAAGGAAGATATATGAATCAATCACCATATTCAAAAAACACACGTGATGATTATACATCATTTTCGATTATCTTAAAATATTCGAAGATTCGCTCGTGAAAATTACACATTACATATTTCTAAATGGTGTTCCGAGTTTGATTTAATTGATTAAACTCATAGTACGCAGTATGTGAGCGTGTGTAGATGTATACATGTATATATGTATTTATATCTGTGAGAGAATGTGTGAGATCTATTTTTAATGAATTTTTTCATAGTCGTCATCGTCTTAGTCGTCTCATCATCATAGTCATCGTGTGTGTGTGTGTAGTACAGTCCCAAAATTCTTTAGT
Source organism: Polistes dominula (assembly GCF_001465965.1). Next base: position 213,247 of record NW_015149064.1, on the reverse strand, counting down.
ATATATTTGTGTAATTTGTATCTGTATTTTTTAATCTATAAATGTATAAAAAAGATTAATTTTATATATCTCGGAGGAAAGAAATTCATATTTGACACCTGCCCTCCGATCTTACGTCTAACATCACAGTTGCCACTTTTGTTCTTTGCTATTGCATTCGATATTTAACCCTTTGACTGTTAAAGACGTATATATACGTTCTCACAAATCCATCAATATACAACACGAAAAGCGTAAATATATGTTCTCTGTATTTTTTTTTTTTTTTACTATAACACCATTATTGCTGTATTACCGATTAATTTAAACATGGAATTTATTGTGATATGTAACATAGCAACTAAATAATTGGCAATTATTTCAATGGCGTTTATAGTTAATTGCTTTTGTATTTGAAATTTGTTTGTTTATTTTAATTTTATTATCTTTGTTCTTTTATTATCGTTTTATTATTTGTTTTCTTTTATATTTAAATAGGGGTGGCCCCATCACGCGTTGCAGTGGCTCACAATCAGTCCAATACACACGTCTTTAAATCAACGAATTACTTTATACCGCCATTTGTTAGAATTTTATCGAAAAAAAAATATTGCGATTATAAATTAAGATATAAACTATCCTATCTTTCAAGTTAGATGAAACTGCACACAGTGTGTAAAATTTGATTAAAATCGGTTCAGTAGTTTACGAGTCCATTGCGGACAAACAACGTGGCAACAAAAATTCATATTTTTAAAAACTAGTCGCAGTGACTGACGAATGCAAAAATTGCGCCCCGTTCATATTTAATGGATTTGTTCGAGAGTGCGCCACAATCAAAGGGTTAATACGAATTATATTTTATTTATTCTCGTTTTTTTGCACGTTTTATTTACTTTTTTTTTATTTTTTATTTTTTTACTTTTCTCTATTATTATAATTCGAAAAGTTCATATCTTAACTTTTGCTGATTTTTATTCGGCGAATAATTAATTTAAGTCTCTGTCTTTCTTCTTGTCATTTAAAAATTCAAAAGTTAAAATTGAATTTGTAACGTCTTCGAAGTCCGACATTTTTTTTTGTTTTTTGTTTTTTTCTTTTTTTTTTGTATTAAAGAAAGGGACGAAGAAAACGAGATATAAAACGTTCTCTCCGAATCTCGCGGCCATCAACACTTATTTTTTTTGTTTTCCTTTTCATTGACACCACCACCACCACCACCACCACCACCACGAGGAGGAACAACCCCGATATGATTATTTTCTTCTACCGTCATACAACAAAACAAAATCATTGAAATATTTTTTATTATTATTTTTGTAATAGACACATTTCTTTTCACGCTTTTATTTATTAAATTTCATCGATTAATACGCGATAATCTTTTTTTTTTTGCTTTTGTTTTGTTAATTAAGAAGTTTTTTTTATTTCTAAGCATGTTTGTATAAAAACGATACCATTTTGAAATAGACCAAAGACGAGTGTCTCTGTGTACATATGTTTTAATATGTGTGTGTATGTGTTATGTGTGTGTTCGCGTGTATATATATATAATGTATAAGTGTATGCATATATTTCATGTGTGTATGTTTTATTTATGTGCATAAAGCAAACTATATTATATATCATGGGACAACATGAATTCTGAATAAATACTTAATATTACAACAAAATCTTAAATATTTTTTTTCTTTTGTTTTTTTTTTCTTATAATGTCACCGTTATATTGTTTGTAAGAAAATAAGATACTTTACTTGAAATTTTTATATACACATATTACAAACAACGTTACTTTTTATTATTATTATTATTATTATTATTATTATTATTTCTTAAACTGTTCCACTTCCTCCTCCTCCTCCACCATCCACTCTCTCTCTCTCTCTCTCCTTCACCCACTCTCCACCACCCACTCTTTTTCTTTCCTCCTTCTCCTTCTCCTTTTCCATCACCTTTTCTTCCGCATTCTCACACCTTCTTTTTTTATATAATGCATAGGCAATGCGTTTTACTACACACTTCTATTATACATGCTGCTGTGGAGCAAGTCTAACAGGTCCGCCCTATATATTTTAATTATAATTTTAATTTTATATTATACTTTATGTTATTTCATAATATTATAATATTTTATATATTTTATATTTTAATTCTATTATTTTACCCTCCCATATTTTATCTCCCCCATTTTTTTGTTTCTTTTTTTTTTTCATAGATCTTAACGTTGATTCCATATACTTTGAAATTCGATCGAAGAAAAAAAAGAAGAAAAAAGAAAGAAAGAAAGAAAGAAAAAAAAAAAAGAAGGAAAGCGTCGTCGTGTAAAGTTTATGGTGTTTTTAAACGTTACACACATGTATTTTTTATTTTTCTTTTTCTTTTTTTTTTTTTTTTTGAAATCACTACATAAAAGCTCACCTCCCACTTATTTAATCTTAGCTTTTGTATCGAGCGCTGGTCGATATTCTTACTTATTGTATTAATATTATTTATTATTAATTATTAATTATTATTATTAATTATTATTAATATTAATTATTAATTTTTAGTAATATTATTATTAATTATTATTATTTATTATTATTATTATTATTATTTATTTTTTTGTTTCTTTTTCATGTTTTAAACCCAACATTCGTATCTAAACGTTGTTTCATTTTATTATTTATTATTTATTATTTATTATTATTATTTTATTGTAATATTTACATTGAAATTTTGTTCGGATGCAATGTATTTTTTTTAATTAATCCTTTTTTATCCATTTCTTTTCATTCCTTTATTCCATTCGTTCGTTCGTTCCGTTCTTTTTTCCTTCCTTTCATCTATCTAACCATTTTTTTTCTTTTTTCTTTTTTTTTTTTTTTTAATTTAAATTTGTTTAACGCGTCATTGTACTTAGATAATCGACAGGGAACTTGGTTCGGTGTATTATTATTAATTATGGACGTTTCTCGAATGATCAATAATGATCAATAATGATCTCTATTCGAGATCCATCGACAACAACAACAAAAATTGAATTTAATTTTAAGCTAGAACAAACGAACTTATCATTGATTTTTTTTTTTTTTATTTGCCATTTTAATTTTTATACAAAAAGAAACGAAAAAAAAATAATATATATTTATTTATATATATATATATATACACACACGTATATATAAAAAATAAAAAGAAAAATAAAAAAGTAAACCAAGTTCCTCTTATTTGTTTTGTTAATTTTATCTTTTCGATTGAGTTTGTTGTTTAACAAATGAATATTTGTATTTAATGATACAAGATTCCATTAACCCCACGTAGTAGACTCGAGAATACGAAAAAAAGATTTATCAAATTTAAAGTGAAGAAAAAAAAAATGAAATATATATATATATATAATTATATAAAAATACATAAATCACAAAAAAAAAGAAAAAAGAAAAAAGAAAATAAGAAGTAAAATTTGATAAACAATTTGGTAGAATAATTAAAAAAAAAAAAAGAAAAAGAAGAAAAAATATGATTATTTTTATTGGTGCTAATGCAGATCGTGAATTTACTCAAATTACGATTAATTAATTACTTATCGAGGGATAGAATACCTAAGTAAAAAAAAAAAAAAAGAAAGAAAGAAAGAAAGAAAGCAAGAAATGAAAAGAAAAAAATATATATATATAAAAAAAAATGGTTGATAATAACCCGTTAAATTTTTTAGGATTCATCGATATAAAACATGCACGTATATAACGCAGTATGATTATGAAAAATAAGCTGAAACCCGGTCTCGTTTTTGTCCCACATCGAAGAGAGATCTTAAATGTAATGCTTTTTTGTTTTTGTTTTGTTTTTTTTTTTAATAAAACAAAGTAATTCTAATTACGTAAAAACGACTCAAAGTGTGCTTTTCACAAAATAATAATTCGCTTGCATCGAAGATTTTTCTCGCACGCATATATTAACCGCAGCACCACCAATCTCATTCTTTCTTTCTCTCTCTCTCTCTCTCTCTCTCTCTCTCTCTCACACACACACACTCTCATACTCTAATTCTATCATTTACTTTCTCTCACTTTATACAGTATATCCTTTTGTTTTGTTTTTTGTGTTAGTACTTTTCTGCAGAATCGTCCCATTTCACTTTAACAAAAGTTCATTGCGCTTGTTTGTTTGTTTGTTTGTTTTTTTTTTTTAATCGAGCGTCTAAAGAGCAGCACTGGTATATCATTGATAAAAATCATCTGATCTGATATACAGTATATACATATATATGTATGTGTATAATAATGTATATGTATATATATATAGATATATATATGTTCATATGGAGATACCAGAACAGCTCTTTGAATATTCTAAAAACTCCGAAGGAGTATAAGTCTATGTACACACAGGGCCCGATACCACCGCACTCATCATCACACTAGAAAATCAGGGTCACTATAATCCTCCCCGCTTTCGCTACTATCGGAGATTCTTCTCCTCTTCTTCTTCTTATGTTTCTTCACTTTTTCCGTCTTGTGCGAACGATGCTTACGATGTTCCTTCATGTCAGGATTCGTCGGGTGTATGGTAAGTTTGGGTACACGTGGAGACGTCGGAGTCGATGTCAATGATGAATTCATTGAATTGTTCGAGTGCTCGATAGACGAATTCATCGTAGAATTAGGATGATATTGAGCATTTACCAAAGTATTGCTCGTCACTGCACCATCGGTCAGTTTATTATCACCCTCGAGATTAGGAATCCTCGATGATTGATTATTATCCGTGTTACATTGTTTACCACTAGTATCACCGTCCTCTCCTTCATCTGGTTCTTCAGGATCGTACTTTAGCATTAATTGTTTAAAGTCCAAGTACTCCTTAACCAATTTTTTCCTACCCTCTGTGTCGAGTTCCGCAGTATTTACACCTTCCTTCAGCCTCTGTAACGTCGCCTTGGGTTTAAATAAGAGATTATTTTTACGATTCACAGCTTTCTCGTAAATCTTGGCCCCTTCCGATGGCGAATATTGACCAATTTTTGCATCGGAGAAACCATAAAGATCTTTTAAATGTTGTCTCAATGTAAGTAACAAGAGAAAACCTTGACTGGCTGTAATGTACTCTCGAAGCAAAGTCGTATCATTTGGTAATCTTCCAAGAATCGTTTCTTCGTCTTCCTCGTCGTCTTCCTCGTCTACCAAAGATAACAGATTTTCTGTACGAGGCTGTTCGCTCGATCCTACCATTCCTACCGACTGCATAGGCGGTTGCATAGGTGGTTGCATAGGTGGTTGCATAGGTGGTGGCATAGGCGGTTGCATGAATTGCTGATCTCGGTGTTGTTCTTGCAACAACATATGCTGCTGTTGCATTTGTTGCTGTTGCTGTTGCAAATGCAATTGCAGTTGCTGTTGCTGTTGCTCTTGCTGCTGCTGCTGTTGGTGAAACTGTTGTTGCAGCTGCTGTTCTTGCTGCAACTGCTGCTCTTGCTGCGACTGCTGCTCTTGCTGCATCTGTTGTTGATGTTGTTGTTGAAATGGCTGCTGCTGCTGCTGCTGCTGCTGTTGGTTGTGATGATGATGGTGATGATGATGATGATGATGATGCGACGTCGATTGATTACTCCCTTCCTTAGGCAGCAAGGCTTCTCTAAAAGACTGCAGCAAGTTTGTACCTGACATCGATATGATAATATCGATATGATGGATGATAAATAGCGGCTCGTCTTGTACCTGATATGTGAAATAAGCAAGATTATCAGCCAAGTACAACATTTGAGATAAACTGGTTTTGGCGCATTCATCGAATTGTTTTAAAAACGATAAAACAATCGCCCTTCTCTGTTGTTTCGTATTCCTTAAGATAGTATATAGAAAACCATTGAGTGCACCTGGAAATTCGCCCTCTTTGATTCGCATACCTCTTACAGTGTTGTCATTCTGTAATATCTTCTGTAATCGAAAACTCAGTTTAATACCAATCTGTGACTTCATATGAATGAAGCCAGGGTACTTCTTCTCGATATCCTGCAGCTGTTTGTCTGCACTGTGACTTACAACTTTTTCGCAATCCGTGCTCATGCAAATCAGATAAGGTACTATTTGCACAGGATGCACCAAACCTTGTGTCAAGATCAATTGTATTACTTTAAGGGCAGCATGTCTAATGCTTATGTTTACGTGTAAATAAGATTCTAATATTTGTTTGATATAAAGCTGTATTACAGTACTAGCCCTTCCCGATGAAACATCTCCCATTTCTTTCAAGTTTTCTTGTTTTGACATCTTCGACCATTCCAAATCCTGCTTTATCATTCTCTTTTCTTCCTCCTGAAGATATATCTCGATGTTATTTAAAACTTGAATTCTCATGTGAACCAATGCATTCTCAGATGTAAGTAAATGATGATAAAGCTCCTTCAATTCAGGAACCATCATGAATTCATAATGTCGTATGCAAAGAGAACCAATAGCTGATAGTGTGAAATGACGTATATCGTCATTGTCTTGATGGACGAAATAATTTAATGTTTCAAATACTTGATCCTTTATGTTGTCTGCCAAACCCTCGATGACCTCCGGATCGGTAAAATTAAAATGCCTCAGCAGCAGACCGACTGTGAACAATGCTCTTCTGAAAAATGGTCTATACTTTAATAACATTGGATTAGATGGATCTTTCTCAAATAGCGATTTGTACTCCGTTAAATGGCCATAATATTTCTTAAAACAGTCTCGTATTAATTTAAAGTTCCTCGTAACATTGTTCACTATAGAACCTAAACACGACAAACAACTCGCTACGACCGATCTATCGTGTTGTAAAATTAATTTAACCGAATCCTCTTCTAACTGTGCTAAGAATGTTTCACTTGGATGTTCCATCAATGGTACTACCAACTCGAGAGTGTGCGCAACGCTACTTATTATTTGATAATCTCCTTGTGTTTGACATTTCAAATTTAGGTAAGGCTGTAAAGTCATAGCATAATTAACCAAAAGTTGTGGTCGGATCTTTGCAAATAGATACAACGTAGTTAAACAAGCGACTAGTCGCTGTGACGATCCTTTCTTCTCTGATTTACCCACTTCTCCTAGATTAGTTTCTTCTAACCTTAGAACATTTTCTATTAAACAATCGACGATTTGTCTGCATGCCGTCAACAATGCCTTAGGTGGTTCAGTTTGCATTTTCGTGCTGTCGTCTTTATCTTCCTTTGGTTTAAACAAACTAACCAGCAGTTGTTCAAACCATTCCAAACCCATATCTTTGCTAGCAGCCACAACATCGGTAATATTCATGACCTTTCTTAATAATGATTCAGAATCAAGAGTGGGTCGTTCTCTAACAGGAGTAAACCACATATTTTGAAAAACTTCCATAACTAATTTCCTTATTCCTTCTTCATCATTCACTCTTCTGATCATTTTAACACAAATTTCGGGAATTTTAGGAAAATCTGGGCATTCCATACAAATGTCTTTCAAGATCTTAATAACACGTTTTCTAACACTGACACCTGTATCCAATATTCTTGCTAGCAACATATCGTAATATTTATCTATTAACTCTGGTCTACTCAATACAAATTTTCCTACTAAATCAACAGCTGCTTCTCGTACAGATGTAGAATGATCGAGAAACGAATGTTTCACTCCTAGCTGCATATCAACTCTCGCAAGTACACTTGGATCAGCTTCGACGATCATGGTTAAACATTTCATAGCTTTTGTTCTAATTGCGATAGATGATTCTGTTAATACGTGAAGTATTTGTTTGAGATAACGATCGAAGCTTTGAGAAAATGGTCTTTTTGATGCAAGATACTGAGATATGAGTTCAGCCGAATTGTAATCGATATAAGTTTGCAAAACGTCCGGCTTATGTCCTGTACTGTACGGTCTAATTCTGGTAATAATATATTTCTTCTTTTCTTCTATAAGCCTATAAGCTTCTGAATTTTTCTGCTCATTATTGTCGTTTTCATCCGCATCCTGATCGTCAGCTTCAGAGTCACTTTCCTGATCACTGCTATGATGTTTGTTCTTTTTCTTAGCTCTCTTCTTATGTGTCTTTTTAGTTGGACTATTCTTTGATTGTCCTACGCGTGATTTTTCTACTGCACAGTCTCTGTACCATTGAGCCAAATAAAAGTGACGAGCACATACCAAAGCTGAATCCTTTGTTCCGTTAACAGCCAAATAATCTAAAAGTACTTTTTGTAAAAAGACTATCCTCTCTTCATCGTCGCTCAATCCTACGATTTCCTTGTCCTTCACATGATCATAATCTGCATCCTTTTGTTGTTCCAATTTAATGTCCCTTATGATCTGATCGATGGTTGACAATTTACATTGAGAACTGACCGCGTCTTTTCTTAATCTAGCTGCAACTACTCCAAGATAATCAATAGAAGCAACTCTAAGCGACATATCCGAACCTTTGTTCGAAAAATGTCCGACCAATAAATTTCCAAGTAAACTCAGAAGTAATTCCGCAGCAGGCCATTCAGGCTTATTCACCGTAGCTAATAAATCCTGTACAAAATTCTCAAATAATGGTCTATAATCAATTTCTTCTCCTTTACTTCCACATTTGTTAAGGAAAACAGTTAAAAAATTACCAGCTATTCTAGTCGCTGTCTCGTACTTATTTATAATTAGGACATCAGCATCAACGTAACTAAGCTTTTTCTCTTCCTTTTTATCTTCCTTCTTATCATCCTCTTCCTTTATAGATCCTTTTGATTGTGGTACAACATTGTCAGAGAGCACCACGACGCATTGAATAAGCTGTAATACTAATGCTGTTAACATTTGAATGTGATCTTCCGAATTTAGCCTATATGTGCGTAAACTTCTCTTGCTACTAGGAAGTCTCGCTATTGATGCCAAAATGTCATCTAACAATAATCTTCTATGCTTTTCATATTTGGTAAATATTACAGTGACAAGTTTTAAAGCGCTTAATTGAAGATCGCTAACGGACTCAACAAAAAATGGTGCTACACCTAATGTTGATGCATGAAGAACACTGGTATCCGTTAACACTTGAATATTTAATAATTCGGCGAGTAGACCAACCAATTCGTGCATTTTGTTATAAACTTGAAGTATACTCTTTTCTCGAACTTCCTTCATATGGCCCCTTTTTTTACGTCCACTAGAATTATAATTGTCAGTCTTGTTTTTTGTGTCTATTTTATAAACAGGGTCAAATGAAGGATAGATAGTGTTTTGCAATTGAAATTTCATGAAAAGAACTACTCTATCAATTACATCTTCCAAATAAACTGTCTTCGGCATATTACTTGATGTCATAATATGTAAGGATATCAAAGAGGCATCTACAGCACGTTGTACCCTTTCCATAGCCAACTGCGTCCACAATCTACTTTCTTCGACGTCGTCATCAGGATCTGCTAAGGGAGATACTCGTGCTCCATCACGAATGTTTTTCTCTAATATGTTTAGTAATCTAACCAATCTATCTGCAGGAATAGACTCCATTGCTCCTAAGGCTTTCAATTTAGCCGCTTCGGTACATAAATCATGTAATTGATATTTAGGAATAAGTAATTCTGGAGGCACATCACCATCTTCATCCAATTCTGCATTAGTCGCAACATCTTCTGTATTTTCAAATATTGTTTCTATGTTTGAGTTAAATCGTTGATACGTATTAGTTTCCATTAATTCTTCTACACTTAATTTAGATAGAACTGGAACTAGTTTTTTCTCAACCTTTCTTATTTTAGCTTTTGAAGGCGAATATATACCTTCCTTCTTTTCATCCTCCTCATCGTCATCCAATATTCTTCTTCTCCTACGAATTTTATCTTCACTTTTCTTCCTTTCCGCTCTTTCTTTTTCTTTTTGAACCTGACGTTCCTTTGCACGTGCTTTAAAATATTTATTGTGTTTACCTATTTCTTCTTCGCTGTCAGATTCGCTCTTAACTTCATCACGATTGGTTATTCCCATTCTTGCTGCACGATTAGGAGATTTCTCAGCAAATGCAGCTAAACTTTTTTGCATAAGAGTCTGATCTTCTACAGATAATCTATTCAACATAACAACAGGTTCTTTCATTTTGTCTGTCGGTATAGTGGGCATTTTTAACATTTTGTCTGAATTGTTGTTTTGTTGATGCTGCTGCATTGGTATAATATTAGTAGGATCTAAAGTATTAACAACATTAACACCATGAAGATTTGGATATGACGTGGTGGTCTGCGAACCTGACAATAGATTTTGTGGTGTATTATCTATGCTTGGTTTTGTTTCAATATTCTCTATTGGTAAATCTATTTCAGGAAGGCCAGTAACTGGATCTAATAGAAACTGCTGATTAGCTTGAACACCGCTATTAATATCCATATGCTCGTTACTTTGCAACGAATGATGTACTTGTTGATTTATCGTAGGATCATAGACATTCTGTTGCATGTTCATTGGTTGTTGTTGCTGTTGAATAGGGATATTTGCACGCATTGGAGAAGTCATGTGCATATTGTGTTGCGGCGTCATACCAGACATATTATGGTGTTGAGGCGTTACATTACCCACAGACGACAAAGGTGTACTAGGCGAACTCATATGAGCTGGAGAATACATATTTGGTTGAGGAGCTATATTCGACAGAGGATTTGTACAACTGGAGTCATCCTGTACATGCTGCGGCGTAGTAGATGTTCTCGTTTGTTCCGTCATAACATTTCCTCTAGGAGATGGAGAAGGCACGGCAAAAGGAGACATTTGTGAAATATCTGCATGATTTTGAGGTGTAACTGGCATTCTTGGGTGCTGCGCGTGCGAGATACCGCTAGGTGGTGGGAGTACGGTTCTAGCTGCAGCAGGATGAGCAGGACTACCTTGTGGCGTTTGCCTGGACCCTGAAGAATTGGAGTAAGATGGTGAGAAGCGGCCATAATTTGCTGGTGATTGATTAGAATGCATCTGCTGAGTACCCTGAGACCAATTTCTTGGAGAATTATACTGAGGTCCTTTAAACACGTGTGGATTTAACTGTAGAATGGCTTTCAACAATTCCGGCGTATTCTGCTCTGATTCCAAGGGTTGTTCAGTATTAGCATAATTATCCTTCAATTCTATATGTTCCGACGACGTTTGTGACAAAGAACATATCAGTTGGGGCACTAAAGTTTCATCTCGTACGCTTAACAATATTTGTGCTTCTTCTGCCACTCTTGGATGAAACAGGAGAGACTTGTTTGTCAGAGTTTGGGGCAGCGGTGTTGGTAGAGGCATTTCAGATAACAAGTCAGTAAGACTGGCGATACCAGCGAGGGTAGTAATTGGCACACTTGGAATAACCCCATTCATTTTGAATTTGATTTGTTCTGGCATTACAGCCTGGACAAAAAATAGATTCAAAATCAATTCCAGTGTTTTTCCTGTCTTTTCCCTCTGGTTTCATAGAACAATCCGATATATGAAGCACTGCACTAACATTGTATAAAAGTTCTACTCACAATATAATATAGACGTAAGAAACAAAATATATTTAAATGCAGCACTTTTGCCACATATACTCAAACTAATCATCGCTGTTATTTTTGTACTTGCATTTCCTAAACTTTTCAACACATATCAACATTAAACGGAATAGTATCTAACAACTCTTGTCAGAGAACACTAACACTAAAAGTTATATCGGGAACTTAACGAAGTCTCTTTTAAGTTCCCATGTTGTAAAAGAAAATTTCAACCAAACTTTGATGAAGCACGTGGGTCCTCCAATAATCGATCCATTTTTACCAATTTTTTGTCCTATAACAGAAAATTTGATAAATAATAAAAAGAAATTAATAATTTAATTATCATTTCATACACTTCACAATTATGATGAATAGTATATATGCATTTCATTCATTTTTCAAAATAAAATTACAAAAGGTGATTTAAATATAACAACAAATAATTAAACATTAATCAAAATATAAGATAATAACAAAAATGTATTTATAATTTTTATCTAAATTGTAATTAATATGAATATTACCAACTTACAAACAAATTTGTTTATACTAAAAGTTTTTAAAGGGACAAAAAAAAAAAATAAATCTGCAACATGGCATATCACTAAAATGAAAAATAATGTCAAAATTAATTAAATCAATTAAATTAACATTATAATAACATATTATATTAATTTAAAGAAATTTATCAAAAGTAATAAAAATTTAATTAATATAAAAACAAGTAAAAGTAAGCGGAAAGAAAATAAAAACTAAGATATGATATATATATATATAGATAGATATATATATGACATTGATCAGATACAATAATAACATGGATGATATCAATAATTGATATTATCCATGTTAATATGCACTAATCTTATTAATCAAAATATTGAATTAATCGTAATAATATTAATGATAAATATAAATAATAATTAATATGAGCATATTAAAAGTACCATCTAAATGATTACCTTTCTTCGTTGAATGTCTACCATCCAACATCACACATATGAAAACATTAGCACTGGATGATATTTATACAAGAGAATTATCCAAAAGAACACACGAGAATCTGCTAAATAACAGAATAAAATATATCAATAACTATATAATATACATAAAAATTCATAAAGTATTGACTAAGCTTATAAAAACAAAGTTGTAAGTATATGTAAGGAGGTTCGGTTGTATCAATTGCCTTACCCCAAGCAATCAAGACGATTATTTATGATCTCAAATGTACTATGCGTAATATAATTTTGGCGGGCAGAGTGTGCACATTAGCGAGAACATTAATTTTCAATCGTAAATAAAGTTCTAGTCAATCATAGAGCGTTCTCCAAATAGTTGGGTTTGACCGTGTCGAGCCTTTTAGCAAAAAACTTTTCCCCGTAGACGATATCCACTCAATTGTCAATCCGTGGTTGTGGCCTACTTGGATGATCGCGTTTTTAAACCGATCACGAATATAAGCACCCAACTGAATATCACCTCACGACTTTCACTTGCATATTACACGGTACCGCGTAAACATCGCCATGTCAAATCTGGTGCATAGCGGGGAAACAGTATTTATAGTGCGAATACGAAGAAAACAGACACAAAGGCGTCCATTTTCCTCAAGCGAGTTAGCGGAAGTTGCGTAGTAGATATAGCCGAGATACAGGTATACCGGCGCTCACGGCGTCGCGTTTCAAATCTTACCGAACTGTTTGCATGTGAGCGATCTATCACTTTACATCGATAATTCTTTATCTTATTAAACATATATCAGTCAACAATATTTAACTGAATGATTATTTAATTCTAATTCTATATTCTATTTGTTAATTTGTCATTAGTTTTTAGGAACTTTTAAAGTTTCAAAAAAATGGCGGAAAAATTCGAATTTTTACGAGGAAATTATAACTTCTAATATATCATTGTAATACTTACGATTTGATTGTTTTATTTCATTTAATATTTTACTTGATGTGTAATATATTATTTATTTATTTAATTTTTTCAATTTGTCACTCGTATACTCATTCGATATCAACCAATCATAATTCTAGATTATGTGTTTATACTGGTCAACTCTCATAAATTTCATTTAGAAATAAATCCTGTAGAGTGCGGGAGTGTCGCAACAACAGAAAATATGTATGGTATAGGAGTGTAACTAAACTATTTTTTTTTTCTTTTCTCTCCTACGAGTTTATCCCCCTGATCAGGCCGATAAATTGTACCGCGATATTACGCTTCGTATGATTTTTGACAACTGACAAAATTAAATGATTATTTTTGATGCGGTGCAATAATGTAATTTAGATGTTTAATAAGATAAAGCAGAGATGCAAGACATTTGTGAAAATATTCGTACTGCTATTGAACATGGACGTACTGATATTATCAGATCCATTTTAGAAGCATGTAAGCATCACCAAATTATAATACACAATTTATATTAACACTGTCAAATAATTTTAGTTAAAAAATGTTCCTTTTCATAGGCCATTTTAACCAATTAATTTAAACGTCAATTTAATTGTTATGTTAACTCTTTCTTATGTAGGTGAAAATGGTTCTATGGCTGAAGGAATAACAAAAGACAAAATATTAAATCAACCTCTCTTAGAAGAAGGAACTTTTTTATCATATGCATCCAAGGTATTTAAAAAAAAAGTTATGCAACTTTCTTCGACTAGTATTTTCTTCATCAATACTTTTTCTTTATAATTGTTTTAATATGTTAGACAAACCAAGCGGATATCGTAAGGACTTTGTTGAACTGCGGAGCAGATCCAGCAATACAAAATGCAAATGGACATAATGCTGTTGATTTAGCATCTACCGATACAATACGTCGTATTTATATTGAAGAATTGTTAAGAGCGACTGCTGCTTCTGAGTAAGTCTAAAACAAATCAAAAAAAGAACATTAAAAAACTTATATGAAAAATATTTACTGTATGTATTAATGAATGTCACTTACAGAATAGACAAAGTAACACAATTACTAGACGCAGGTATACACATCAATTCCTGGGATTCGCAAGGTAGTAAAAATACTCCACTTCACTGGGCAGTTTGTTATGGAAATAAAGATGTCATTAACTGTTTGATTGGTAAAATTGATTATGCTTAATGACTTTTATCTTAATTGTAATACAAAATACTGATAAAATAAAAATGCAGCTTTTCATTTACAGATCGAGGTGCAGATATAAATGCAGAGAATGGATGGGGTGCTACACCATTGCACGATGCAGTAAGTCGTGGTGATTTATCTATATGTCATGAATTATTACAAGCTGGAGCGAATCCTCTTATAAGAGCTGTAAAAGGGTAACAATTTTATTATAATATCGCATATTCTAACATTTTACATATCTATAATGTTATTAACATATATTTTTGTAGAACATTTGCAGGAAAAACACCGTATGATCTTTCACGTGGAAAACAGAGTTTGCATAGTCTTTTTCAAAAATTTGTATCCAATTTTACATCTACTGACAATGAATCTATGCATAGTCCAATTGCATTACATTCGGAAGGAAATTTTTGTCAAAAAAGTATTTCGAGCAATATGAGCCAATTATCTATTGAATCCAATAAATCATCTGAACCAGTATACGATATACCATTACAAGAATCGGGAAAAGATAGTCCTAACAAAAGTTCTACAGAAAAAGAAGGAATTTATAATTTACTCTGGCCACGACCAAAAACTATTTGCGAATTAAAAAATTTTTCACCTCCATTTATTATCGGCAAAGAACTTTTTATATCCATTATACAGGTATTGAAATATATTCAAATACTTATTATTATATTTGATCATACTAATTTGACATGTTTTTTTTTTTTTTTTTTTTTATTATAGGGCAGCGAATCCATACACAGAATATTAGATGTTTGGGAAGTTAGCAGAACGCATTTACTGGAATTAGGTCATGATGTAAAAATAGGTGAAGTTCAACCAAGTTCTGGAAAATTATGTAGCGAGAACAAAATAGAATGTATAGTGAATAAGAATTTGTTCAATGTTTCTCATGGTTATCAATTACACATTTCTCAAAACTCGATTAAAGTATGCGCTGGAAGTTTACCTGGATTGCATTATGCAGTATGCACATTTGTGCAAATATTGCGTTTAAGTAAAAAAGATAGTACATCTGAAACATGTGAAATAGAACCTGTTCTTATAAAAGATGAACCAAGATTCATACATCGTGGAATACTGTTGGATATTTCACCAAGAGGTCGCATACCTTCATTGGAATATTTATTACACATGGTTGACTTATGGTCATCATTAAAAATATCTCATTTACATCTTTACTCTAGACTAACATCAACTTGCGACTGGCAACTTTGTTATACTAAATCTGAAATGGTTACGCTTGATAGATACTGCAGGTATATTTTTTGTATATTTTTGATATATCGCATCATCGATATAATATTTTTCTTTTTTTTATAGAGATCGTCATTTAGACTTAGTACCAACATTGGACGTTGATTCCAATCTAGGACAACATCATCTCATACAAATGTGGCCTGTTTTTCAAGAATTACTTGCAGTCTTTCCTAGTCTCAGTTATGTACATGTTGGACCAAGGTTGGCTAGTTTATTAGTTCAGCCTGAAAACTTAGATCAAAGTTCGTCTGTAAATGAAACAATAGAAACAGATATGTCGGAGGTTTATAAATCGTATTCCTGCCTTCAGGAATTATGGCACATGTTGAATTTAAATTCGAATACAACTTTACTACTTTGTTCCAATGGATTACATTCCAAATTAGAATTTAATTACATTCCTTCAAATATTATTCTCGTTGAATATGGATTTCAGGTATAATAAATATGTACATTTTTTATCAAATGTTACAATTAATTGAAAGTTAAAAGAATATATGTTATATGTTTATAATATTACAGGCAGATTATGATTTTTCCGAATGGACAGAAGCATTTAGAATAGCTGGAGGTAATATTCTGTCGAGTTCAGGAACAGCAAGTTACAATAGCTTGGCAGGATGTCCAGCATCAACATATATAAATACAAAAAATGCAATCAAAACTGCACTCGAACAAGATTCTATTGGTATAGTAGTTGCTCATTGGTCTGGAAGTCATCATCTAACTCCTCATCCATTTGCTTGGATTGGATATTTGATAGCAGCAGGACTTTCGTGGAATCCAAGTACAGATATAGATATAGGAATTGAAGATAATTATGATGTGCCTGAAGTATTTGGATTAATTAGGTATGATTTTATTTTATTTCATTCTGTATATATATATATGAGTATACTAGGTGATCGATTAACAAACAATTTGGATAGCGAACATCATGTTTAAATACATTATGTTTGTTAACTGATTTCCGATTATACATATATGTTTTATTATTAAATAAAATATTAACTCTTTTGTATTTTGTTATAGGCAAAAGCATATTACAAAATTACTAGATATCCACATTTTTCAAGATTCAGAATATAAAATTGGAAGTGCAATTTTAGAATTAGGCAGATTAGATACATTAGTATTGACATTAAGTAAAAATCAATCAGCTAAAGATTTGCAGCAAATACCGGACAATCGTGGATCTACATTATACAGATTACTGACAGATCCCGATAATGTTAATTTAGAAAATTTACCGGCTGATCTATTTGCTGTAAGTTTACATCTTTAGTCTTAAAATGATATTAATTTTTTTTATTGTATATTATATATTAAACTAATGAACGATCTTTTATCTCTAACAGAAAATGACGAAACAAATCAAACGTATCTCTCATTCGTTGTACGAAGGAAATTTATCTTCTAAATTTGCATCCATGGAAATTCAGGAACTTCAATTAACAGCTGATTTGATGCTGACTGCTTGTAGAATTGGTAGAACATTGAGCATAGCTGGTATTAATCCTAATAGTAACATGGGTCTTGCTATTATCAATTTAGGAGTATATAATTTACCACCAACATTTAGAACTGACATAGCTAATAAAATGTTAGCACATATAGAACAGTATAAAGGTTCTTGGTTACAAAGGCATTTACCTCAAGGCCTTCAAAGCTCATTATTGGCATTAACTAGTGCTTTACAAAGGTTTGTACCAGAAACATAATTTATTAAAAATTGAAAGAAGAAAAAAAAAACATTTGCTGTTTACTTACAAAATGTATGTGTTAATGAAGTTCCTCTTATAGAAGACTGTAGTAAATATTTACAAGATAAGATTAAGTCGATTCACTTACTACAGTAAACTTCAAATACAGTAAAATGCATCATTAAAAGTTCATATTAAACATTTTCAAGCATTAATAAATAAGTTATTAAAATGTAATGTATATATGCATTGGTCATACTGCAAGAAAAAAAAACCATATATTTAATTAAATATAAACATATTTACTAATAATTTGAGAGTTTTCTTTGATGCTATCTGATTACTAATAAATATTAACATTATATAAAAAGTAATGCAAAATTAATAATATAAATATTTCTCTAAATATTTTTAATTATCATACTTATTCAAATACTGTGCTAAAGTACAATAATAAAAGATTGCATCTAAGAAAGGTAAGTAAATAATAAATTATTCGCTAAAATTAATAAAGCATTTATAAGACTTAACTTTATGACTTGATGTGCTATATTTAAAAAAAAAAAAAAAAAAATACAAGCTAGATTTCTAAAATACTATTTCTAGACAATTCTTTCTACTTATGTATAAAATTGTGATGTTAAAATAGATATAAATATAAGACAATACGTCAAATTATTTTTTACATATAAATTTCTATTACTTCAGTTAGAAAAAAGATATTAGAAAAAGGCATGCTTAATCCTTTATCAAATTGGGATCATTGATTAGATTATTTCTGTTCTGATTGTTCCAACCACCCATTTCTAAATCGTTGTTATGAATCATTTCATTTTGTAAAGCTTGCAATCTATGAAATTCATCAATTTCAAATTGATATTTAGGCGTCGTAATACCAAAAAAATTGGCCAACCATTCACCCACATAATCACAACCATCCAATAATTTTGTACCGATGAATGTTGTTTGGTGCCAAGTCCAAGGTATCCAATTAAGTGCACGCTATGAATCAATGAATTTATTTATATTGATAAATAAATAAAAAAAAATTATAAGTAAATAATTATAAATGTATGTATTTAATTACCGGATCAATTTCAGCTACAGTTTTAGTTGCTTGCGACTTATCTACCTCATCTTCTGATGAATATTCTTCTAAATCCCCGTCAGAAAAATGCAACACACGTTTAGGACGTTTCTTCGCAATGGTCTCGCACTATAAAATATTCACACATTTTTAAATATTATAACCTAACACTATCAAAATTCGCGAAAGATACATCAAAGCATATATACTTGCGTGTCCAGTACACTTTCCTGCAAGACCACTTCATTTAAATCACTTTCCCTTTTATCTTCGTTAGCCATAGTTTGACACACATTACACAGTGTTTCAAATGTCATTATTAGTCATGGAAACAACACGACCTTGTACTATGTGCATGCGTAAAAGTATATAATGCGCATGCGTGAAAGTAATAATGCGCATGCGTGAAAGTAATAATACGCATGCGTGAAAGT
>NW_015149064.1:180517-194166 GCF_001465965.1 Polistes dominula | reverse complement strand
CGTGAAAGTAATAATACGCATGCGTGAAAGTTATAATACGCATGCGTGAAAGTAATAATACGCATGCGTGAAAGTTATAATACGCATGCGTGAAAATAAACAATACGCATGCATAAATGTAAATGAATTCATTCGCGAAAATAAACTATGCACCTACGTGTAAAAATATATAACCCACATACTTTCTAAACATTTTTACATAGCAATTTTAACTAACTATGTGAATTACAAAGTATCTTAATCGTATATAGTAATTATTTTAAACTTTATTATATGTACATATCTATTATTATACTATATATCAATATTATGCGAACTATTTTTAAATAGAGATTTAAAAAGCGTGTCAAACCTGTATACGAAAGTTCCTTTTTTTATATTTTATTTTAATTGCAACTTGATCTTCTTTAATGAGTAACAAGTTTACTGTCAACTAGTGTCTACTTTCCATTATCATTTTACTTTCTACGCTACTTCTCAATATAACTTTCGTCTATATTATTATTTTTTTTTTTTTACATTCAAACATCTAATACGCTCCGAGAAAGAAAGTCATCAATAAAAAAAAAAAAACAATTAGATTTATAATCCGGTTATTTCTATTAATTCTACAAATGATTTATTTATCTATAAATCTAGAAATTATTTTGAATAAATGTCTTTCGTTTTATAATTCATCGTACATTTTAAGAGACAAAGGATAGAAAAATAAAAAGAAAGATAAAGAGATAACATCGAAGTCACATATCGATTTCGTTTTTTTTTTTTTTTTATGTAGTATCGAAAGGTAGTAAAAACGTCGTCTATTCAAATTGACTTGATCAAATTTCAGCAAGCACGCGTTTAAATGGATACGTGCTTGCATGCACATAAAGTAGAAAGTATTTGAAGGAAAAGTAACAACAAATATATGCAAGTATTTATATTGTGTGAATGAAGTAAAAGTTAGGTGAAGAAAAAAAGAAATACATTTTATTGTTTAAAAATAATTAAAAAAAAAACTATATAATTTTAAGGAAAATATATTGAGAGAACAAGTATGAAATATAGTAGCAATTATACTACTGACCTATTGCAAATAACTAGAACTAGTAAAAGTAAAGAATTAAAGCAGGTTGACTTTTTCTCTCTCTATGCTCTGTATGGTCAACCAGACCTATTCAGTATCCCATCAATATGTGTACTTCAAGATCGCTTTTACCTTTCCGTAAGTAAGGAGGGACATTTCTCAAGAGGTATAAAATAGTAAGCGGCAGATTTGTACATCAGTTTGTGCAAGTTCTTTCTTAGTTAACAACTGTAGCTTTCAAAGATTTGCTTTTTCATTCTGTATAATTAATTCTTATCAAGATGAGAAGAATTCAATTTGTAAGTAAAATTAATTAATATTCATACGTATTATAACATTTATATATTTCTTCGATAAGATAAACAAAATGTATTATTTTTGTAGTATAAAATATTTGTGTGTTCCATCATTATGATGGTTCATGCATCATCATCATCATCATCATCATCCACTAACAGTACGTATTTATTTTTTTATTAATCATATTACTTTATCGATCTAATATTAATTAATCAATTAACTTTAACTAATAATCTCTACAGATTATTATTCTAAACCAAACGATAGATTTGAACCAAGCAAACAAATCTTTAATGGAAGATTTATGCCCGAAGATAGTATAAATCAACAAAATATGAATAATTATAATACAGAACATCGAGAAAGAGATTACAATTTTGGTGGGAAAATAAATCAAGCAAATTTTGAAGTTGGTAATATACCTTTAACCGGTTACTCTACGAATAATGGATTACCAGGATACATAGATCCTTCTTATGAAAATTATAATAATAATAATAATTTTAATTTTGTTAAAGAACAATTGCCTTATCATTTTGGAAAATACTCTGTTAATAATAGCAATCAAGAATCTGATTTTGGAAAGTACAGGCATTTTGATTCGTCTCAATTTTCAAATAATGAGCATCAACATGAAGGATTTTTTCATACTGAATTGATATCTGGAAATTATCCTGCTAAAGTTCCATTGTCATTTCCTTCTACAGAATATGAACAAGATTCCGATACGTCTATGATCGATGACATTTACATTAATAACAACAACGACAATCAACAATTCTATGGAAAACAAAGAGGCAATAACTTTAATTTCAAAGGAAATTATAATTATGGGGATGATGCATTAAAGATATTTTCATCTGATATATTTAACATGCAAGAAAATCAAAAGATCAAAGATCATATTCAAAGTTTCAATCAAAATCATGGTCAACAAGCTTTTGACGATTTATCAAGTTCTCTATCAAATAATTATAATTCCAATGTACAAGGCAAAGATGTTAATTTTCATAAGCCTGAAAGACCAATTAATTATAGAGGAACAAAATACTCGTCTATTTATCCTTCCAAAAGTAATTTAAATTATTTAATAAAAGGGCCTAAGAAAAACTATCTTCCTAACAATTATGCGAAAGGTAATGGAAAAGCAATAATACTGAAAATTACTGGCTCTGGTACTCATCCTAGATATATTTATTCTCCGAGACTTTATCCTAATATTAAAAATGATTTAAATAGAAGTTATAAGAAAAAACGTAATAATTTATTAAATAGGCCAAGAAACAACAAACCAGTACCTGTTCGTTCGAATAACAACGACAACGATTACGATGATTCTGAATCTTCCGAATTGTATAATAGAAATAGCAAATATACAGATAGTTTAAGTTCTAATGCATTTGTTACATACTCCTGATAACAAATCTATTTAAAGAATTATATTTTTGTATACTATTTAAAATAAAATATTTAACTAATATTATATATAAGCAATGAAGATTGTATTACTTGCTATCATTTATTTATGCGTTCATATTTTTTTACTCTCTATGATTATACCTGTGTGCACATGTATATACGTACATTAATGTAAGCATGGAGGTGTTCTTGAAATTTTTGGTTTGGCTAAAAATGCTTCTTCTTCTTCTTTCTCGCATTTAAATTCAATTGTATCGACAGCATTATCAGGTAATTCATCTCTATCATTGTTTATGTTGGTTCTGTAAAATATTATAATAATATAGAATATTCTCATAATAAATATTTCATTGAATTAAATATAAAATAAAAACAAAAAAACCTTCAACTTAAGGAGGCAACAAGTCATAGGACACGTTAAAATCGTGGAATTTCTATTGTCAAAAAATGTGCAAAAACTGTAAAAAGTAAAATGTATAATGATTATACATTATTGCTCACTCACAATGATGCAATACTGCTGAATTTTTCTAGTCCTGCAAAGAGAATTGAAATTTTATAAAGCATGTCATAGTTATATGTCAAATATTTTAGTTTTATTTAATTTATACCTTTTTTACTTTCATGTGCAGATTCTAAAGTCATTGAAGAAGGTATTGTCATTGTACTACTTTCTCTAAAAAAAGAAAAAAAAAGACAATTTTAGGTCAATATCGATAATAAAAATAATCAAAATATTTCATTTAAGGTGATATGATGTTTGTAATTTAATAATACATAATAAATTACAAAATAATATTTCGAATTGTTACATCATTTCACCTTATAATAATTTATATTAAATTATTGACACACTTGGAAGTTTGATTTTCATATAAATATACTGTAACATCATCAGTCATTGCTGCTTTTTTAAAAAGATTTTGCTTAAATGTGCCCACTTTTGTTGAATTTGGATTAATCGAGTCTCTGTTAATTCGTTTTTTGTCTTCTGCATATTGTACATTCATTATATTATGCTTTTTAGATGTAGAAATTAAATTTGTCATATTTTCATCATGAATATTGCTTGATATAATTTTGTCAATTTGTTTGTAACGAATCATCATATTAGATTCATTAGGTAATTTTATTGTTTGTGAAATATTTTCTAAATCATTTTTCTTTTTATTTGAAATAACTTTGATTTTATTTAATTTCATTGTATTATTATTATTATTATTATTATAATTAAAATAATGATTGCTATGATTCGAAAAATGTTCTAAATCAATATCAACTTTTGATACTTGTGATTTATGTTTGATTCTTTCTTTTTTTTCTTTCCATACGGATCTTAATTAATTCATTAAAATTAAAATATTATATGGAAACTTATAATTATATGAAATAAAAATTACAATCAGAGAGATGATGAGTACCTTGGAATATGTTCAAGTAATAACGATGAACTAGTACTACTGCAAGACTGATTATGTTTTTTATTGTTCCGTAGTGGTAGTAATTTTGTGTCTGAAGGTTTAGCCAAAACTTTACCAATGTTTAGAGATTCTTTTGGAAATGTATCCGGTGTAATCATATAACACGTTGACAGCAATACTTCTCCGTATAATTCTGTTTTATGATTTTTAACAGGATCATTCTCCTCCAATTCATTTTCCAATACATCAAATTCTTCCTATAAATATTTTAATATTAATTATAAATAATTAATTATAATCAAATTCTAAGATAATACTTACATTATCATTATCAGAAATAGTTTCATCTTCCATATCGATAGTGCATTCACGTTTATGTACTTTTATTATGTGTTCCAAATATTTTCTAAAATATTATTCCATAAAAAATGTGATTCTATTTTATAATAATAATAAATTATTCAGAATTATTAGATTATTTTTTTGTATACCTTAATTCTCCAGTTTTATTTGTACATAATTCTTCCAATGTGGATAAAAGATTGGCATGTTTTGCTTCATCATTTATTTGATCATTCATAAGAAAATTGTTTAATGCACCATTAACGTACGGTGATACCTAATATAAATAATCATTTAATAAATAATATATAATAAATAAAAAAAAAACGTAACAAAATAATTATTCATATAAGATTAATTTACTTACAGAAGGATGATCAATTGCCAGAAGCATTATAAGAGTTGATACGAGTAATGATGATTTAGTAGATATTCTAATTTGAGCTTGCTTATGCAATGATAAATTCATTAAAAGAGCTGTCGCATATTTTAATCTATAAAAACTCATAGTATTACTTTCATTGTGCAGATGATAAATCAACCATTCCAACAATCCGCTATCTATCATGTATAATCTTTGTTGCTTGCGCAATGATAATTTTTGTAAAGTTGACAGTGTCATATCATATGTTAAAGAATCTACTCCATCTTGGTAGTTGTCATTGAGGCAGTTAAATATCTAACACATTTATTACATTCTGTAAACTTTCACATATATAAATATTAATGTAAATTAGAATAGATTTTAATCAATATATTTACATACCACTTTAACTACCGATGAATCTATAGATAAATAATCTCTACCACATTGTAAAGATGCAAAAGTATTTAACAATCTAGCTGCTGATTGTTGCAATGGATGTGGCATTGGAACATTTTTTGGTGTTAGTAAATATGGTAAAATTGATTTTCCATTATCACTGGCAATCTGACCATGTAATCCTAATAAATCTCTACTTATATATTCGTGTATAGATTCATCACATTCTCCAGGTTGACTTAAAGTAATTTTCTGTAAAAATTCGTCACCTTTGTTATGCGTGTCAATTTGAAAACACATCAAATATATCCATTACCCATCGTAAGGCTTGCAAGAGAAGTAGTTTTGTCTTAACATTTCCATTTATTAAATGTAATTTAATCTTTTTAAAATCTAACAACTTTGGTGATACGTTAATGATATTAAAATTAGGCTTAATATCTCGTTTATTTGTATCGTTGGACGGTTGTACTTTTACCTAAAAATAAATCAAAATGTTATACACATAACAATTTTACCTTTTAGTATAATTAAGAAGAAAATTACATACGTGCAAATCATCTCTTATGTTTTGATTAAATAAATCAGGAAATATCTTCATACAAGATTCTAACATTCCTTGCAGATCAACGGGTTGTCCTTTTACTGAATTTTCAAGAACTGCTGTTAATTCTGCAGCAATACTTAAAAGTTTATGATAATCTCCATGTAATTTGTGAAATCGAGATTTTAATTTTTTATAATTACAATGAACATTGTATAAATGTGATTTTGTTAATGCTAATTCTTGATTATATTGCATTAATCTTGGATTATATCTATAAATATTTTGATGATCCATGCTATCTACCAAATAATGCTGCGGATAATCTTTTATGAATTGATTATTTGTCTGTGTACCTCTGAAAACAAAAAAATTAAAAAGTTAATTATAAAAATAAGAGTTACTTAGATAACAATTGTTTAGTAAAATTGATATTTAAAAAGGAAACTTACTTTGATTCCATATTATGTCTCCTTTCGTAACAAATATTAAGTAGTTCTTCACTTTGATTTTCTTCTAAGAAATCAGGTACGTTTCTGTCATTTGGTTTAATTGGTGCATTATTTTTGATAACTTTTTCCAAACTATCTTTATTAGAAGGCACTGTTGAAGTAGTTGTTATATCGATTTCAGATATTTTATTTGATTCAACACAATCACTCATAATTTCTTCTTTCTGATAAATAACCTCATTAATATTTGTTTGATCAAATTCAAAAACACTTCTATAAAATCTTTTCTTTAGTTGCTGACAATCATAATCACTCGATCCATCATTGCACATTTTGATAATAAATAAATATTATATATAAGTAAAATGTTTTTCTATATAAGGCACATGAGTATTTTCATAAGAATTATCATCATATAAGAAATTGATTTTACACAAAGACATTATTGATCGATAGTACTGTTTTTACGCCGATGACAAAGATGCGGAAACATTTTTTACTTTTATATAAACACGTTTTTATTGTTATTATCACGTATCTAGTGGAAACGCTGTCGGCCATCTTGAATTTGGAGAATGGACAACTGCAGCGCCACGTAGGGACAATTGACAAAGTCTACCTGTCAGTCGTATCAGCGGATGGGTTTGATGAATGTTTACATTTAGTTATATGCTTTTATATGGTCTGCATGCATGCAAAGTAAGAATTAATATAATTAATATAATTGATAAGAGCTTTATACAAATTATAAAATAACTATTACTAGAAATTATTTCAAGAAAAAAAATTATAGGTTATGATTTATGTTTGCATATATATTTTAATAATTTAGTATATATAATTATATTTTTTCTTTTTAATATTTTGTTCATTTCAAAAATATACATATTAGTTTCAAATATATTTATAAATAATAAATCTTATTAATTCAATGCAATATTTAACATTTCTGATATACTAACTATCTTTTCTCTTGGCTTACCCAAGTCTTTACCTCTTTGTCGTTCTACTTGATCTATTTTTTCCCAGCCACTATACGATACTGTAGGAATATTTTTCATATTAAGAATTTGATTGAGACCTTCGTAACCAAGTTTATTTTCTTTAACTGAAAGAAGTTCTTTATTTATGAGCGAAGCAATTTCAAATGCATTGGTCATTGTAGATAATATTACACCAACAGGACCAGTTGCAACCCATCCAGCAGCATAAAGATTTTCTTTCACTTTTCCAACATTTTTCACACGACCATTTTTATTATTAAACGGTATTGATTTATCAATTTGTACTGATTTATAACCAATGCTTCGAAAAGCAATACCGCATGATATTTCTTCTATTTCATTAGTAGGTATTGCTATTTGCGAATTTATGTTATCTCCTTGAAGTTTATTCACTGAAAACTTGATCTTTTCAACACTTTTACAACCAAGAAATTCTATAGGACTTCTCAGAAATATCGGATGTAATTCATTTATAATTGTCATATGATTAATATTTGATTGTTCGTTTAAAGACTTCAACATAAGTTCTGTCAATCGTTTTCTTGGTCTTGCTAATGTAGGAACAATTTCGTTTATACCAGTAAAATCTTCTGTTCGCCAAAATGTTGTACAATTTTCGAGTTTTAAAATTTCTCGTAATTCTGCAATAGTGAATGCAGCTTGCAACGGACCTCTTCTTCCTACTAATAGAACCTTACGCACTTTGCTCTTTGAAAGTTGTTCTAGTGCATGCATCGTTATATCTGTACTCTGTAAAAGAATTGGAAAAGGATAAGAAATATTATCAAATAAATATAAATAGTTTTTAGAAAAATCCTCTACCTTTAGATGATCAATAGATGTTAAAAGAATTCTTGCAATATCTATTGCCACGTTACCTTGACCCAATATAACTGCTTCTTCTACATCTAAATTTATATCTAAATTTTTATTAGTGGGTAGACCATTGTACCATCCTACAAATTGACGCCCTGATATTACATTTTTTAAATCTTCTCCAGGAATGTTAAGTAATCTATCTTCTTCTGCTCCATAAGTCTATAAAATAATGAATACAAGAATAACTGATGATAGATATTGCATAATGATACATAAATAAAATAGTTTTATTACTTACAAGTAGTACAGCATGATACAATTCTTGTAGTTGATCAACAGTAACATCTTTTCCAACGTTAACATTACCAATAAATTGAACACGTGGATTCATAGCAGTTTTATGAAATGTATTGATAACATTTTTCACTTCTGGATGATCCGGTGCTACACCAAAACGTACTAAACCAAATGGAACTGGTAGTTTTTCTAATATATCGACTTTAACATCTTTTGATGTCTAAAATAAAAAATTTCAAATATTACATAAATATGATCTTTTGAATTAATTTGATTTATTTTTACCTTTAATAATTGTTGCGTAGCATAAAAACCCGCTGGACCTGCACCAACAACGCATACTTTTGGTATAATATTTTCAGTAGAAAATAAACGTATATTATTAAATATCATTTGACACTTCATTATAGTTGTTAATTTTTGTTTTTTTCTAAAAAAAATATATAAATGAACAATAATGAATATTAATATATATATATATAACAAAAGTTTGTAGATTAAATCAAAAAAGATTGCCGAGGCTTACACTGCTAATATATCCGAACAAATACAGAATTTAGATTTGATATGCTTTCTTTTTATGATACCAAACTATACTTCTTCATGTCTCTCAAATCGGTTCTAAATCTTTACCTTTCCACTTTTAGAAATGTAGGTCAATGCTTAATACATTAAACATGAAGACTTTAATGTACGTTATATATTTTCTTATATACATATATAATAAAATTATTCTTGATGTTTGTAATTAAATAAAATTTTATTAATACTGTTTAATAAATAATTTTTACTATCAAAATATTTCTATACAAAAAAGCATGATAGGTAGTAAATATATACATATACAATTTCTATATACAGTAAAAGTCATCTCTTTCGTAAGTACATATTATTTTTATTATATGTTTTATAGGAGTTTTTCTTATAAGATTTTTGTCAGATTAAAATGAATCTAACATACAGTAATAATGTCCAACGCATTATTTATGATATAATTAAAATATGTTTTAAAAATCCAGTGATTGCACTCAACAATCTTGTTATATGCTTCCCAATCTAAAAAAAAAAAAAAAAGAATATGTCGTTGTCTAATCTGAATTTTGTATAAAAATATATAATATACTTGTTATATATTAATATATCTTACCACATAGATGCGATATTGGAATTAAAGACAAAACAGTTTTTCCTTCTGTTTGTAATTTCTTGTTAATTTGAACAATTTTCTCCCACATTTTAAATATGTTTGGATTATTTTTATAATTTTTCAAGATTATTAAACAACCTACTTTTTCGTGAGGTATCAATTCCATAGATTCAAACGTGTAATTTAAAAGATAAAGTAGACTAATATTTAAACGTGTTAATAAAGAATAACCAATTAATACAAGATTTTCATGAATTACAAGAGTATATAATAGTTCATAAATTTGAAAAATAAGTGTTGAATTATAATTAAGATTTGTGTATTGTAAACACAATGTTAAATAATTTGAAGTTATATGTAATTCTTGTAATAAATTCACTGTATCTTCATCTGAAGGAAAAGAATAATTTTTTAACTGCAATTCATCTAAAATATTTTCTATTTCGTTTTGCATATTTAGAATTCTTATATTGTAAAATTTCGAATTAAATACTCTACAGAATGGTTTCCCTGTGCAGAATTCTAAAGCTATATGTTGATTGGTAAACTGAAACTATAAAACAGAGAAATACAATATGTTTTTTTTTTAATAATAATAATAATAGATTAGATTCAGTGTATTATTATAAACTATTAAGTTAACTTACTTCATATGGTTCGCTCATCAATACTCTACTGTAAATCTCATTTATTTCATTTCGATATTCGATTAAACGTTGCACTGGTGATCTGTTTGCTTTTTCACAACGCATATCATATGATTCGTTTGATTGTACTTTAGCAAGATTAAAAATAAGATTATATAACTTATTTTTCTTCATGATTTTACAGTCAATTGGTAGAGGTTGTAAGTTACAATGCTTCAAATATTTCTTAGCAACAAGTTCTTGTATAACTTTGATGTCGCATATGTTGTCAACTTCTTCGTCAGATATAAAAGATGTTATGTTGTCTGTTATAGCACGTACTTGATGCTCTTTGAAAAATTGACTACATTTGATTATTTTTTCTATAAAATTCGAAGGAATATCTTCTTTACAAAACATAGCTGTATTAGCAACAGTTTCATAATACTTCTTTAATGTTGATAAATAAGGTGCTATATACTCTGGTCCTTTAAAATCTATGCACACGACATAAGTTTCCGAATTTCCTTCTTTGCTTGTAGCTGGTTTGGTTATATACAATGTATTAAAACAACAAGCTAATAAATAAAGTGAGCATACCGAAGTGTACTCAAAAATAGTAAATATTTTAATTAAAAAACTTCCTCCTTTATTTAATAAATGTAATGCGGCGACTATTTCACAATACTGTAATTTAGATACAGTTGCTTCTTGTTCGGCTGGTACATCCATACAATTAATACTTCCATCAGCGGTGATTAATAATATGTTGTCATTAATTTTAGCTTGGTTTACAAAGAAATTTAAATTCTTCAAATCCATTAGATTTCCAGTGTTGTCTTCATAGAAATACCAATGATTTAATGTATTTATAATAAAACGATCATCAATAACTGTACTAGATGAAGAATTTCCTTCGTAATATGGATTTAAAGTAGTAGCTAACCAATTCCAATTGAAATTAGTATTTGTCTTCAACCAATGGTTCAAAGATGTGACGAAAGCTCCAGGTGCTTCACATAAATGTACCGAAGTAAAACTATTATTATTCTTTTGAATTGCACTTTTTGGTACAAAGTGTAAAGAGCTTAATATTTCATAAAATTTGCACCATGCTTGAGTAAGTAATTCTGGTTCAATATTTTTCTTTACGTGATACAAAACTTGTCCTGCCTTATTTCTGTTATTCGTATGTTTGTGCCACATACCCAAAGGAAAACCATTTAAACGATTTTTCACTTCATTCAACTGTTCCTTAAAGGTTTGTAATTCTTTGATGTACCATGGACTTTCTTTAAACATTCTATCCGGACTAGGTAAAGAATAATTTTCTTTCTCAGCTAATAAAAAAGTTTTACTAAATAATTCATTAATACAAGAATCAATTTTATTCATTAAAATGGTTTCCTCAATTGTCGTCATATTTGATTCTTTGTTATTTACTTTTTATCAATAAAATAAAGACGAAGAAAATATTCATTTAAATATATAATAACATATTTATATATATATATATATGTAATATTCATTCCAATAAATAATATTTTATATTAATATAGAAACACAAAATATTTCATAATGTAAAATTATGAAGAATTATTATCAGGTTATCTCATTATTCTTATGTCAACATAATTAAATAAATCTTTGTGTTGAATTGTTTTATTTATGGATGTAAATAAATATATATACTTTAAAAATGACACGTTTAAATATTAGTCAATTATTAAATCATTATTATTATATGGATTTTAAATACCGTTAATATAAAGTGATATTTTAGGTTATATCGTGTGTTGGCCTCGGCAAATGGCTTTTTCATTCATCTAATTTTGTAACATTGATTCTCACCTGTCACTCACGTTATGAATGAATAAATAATTCTTTTTTACATACTATTTCATTAATATAAAAGTTATAATACACTTTCTAAGAACAATAAATAATCTCTACACCAATAGTTGTTATTCTCAACTTACACGCATTGTTGTTAATAGATGCAATGGAGGGAAATTTAAATGGCGTATAACGAGATTAAAACTAACACTGTTTTTTCTTTTCTTTTTTTGTTTGTTCTTTTTAAAATTTTTTATGTCAATAAAAAAATCATTGCGTGTATTGTAAACAATTCTATAAATTAAAAGTATAGGAAGAAAGGGAGAAGAACATTTTAATCATTGAATCGATATCATTGAAAATATATAGTTGATATAAATTTTCTATGCAAATATTTAGATTTAAAATCATTCAATAAAGAAATTGTTAAATAAATAAAGATTATTTTTTTTTTATTTGTTTAAAATGTTTCAAACGAAAATTGTAGTTCCAAGTATGGTCGATAGTGGCTCTTCGATCATTGTTTTTCTCTCTCTCTATATCTCTCTCTCTCTCTTCCTCTCTTTCTGATTTGTTTATATATATAGGGTATGAAAGAAAAAAAGAATGAGAAAGAATAAAAGCTGCGCGCGACGATCGTTCGATATATAAGACGCGCACGTGTTTCTATACTTTCAGTGAACATTAGACGATTACTGTTCATTATTTATTCACAATTATTATCATTCGAATATATTCTATTCGATTGATTTGTTTTATAGAAAGAAAAAAAAATAGAAGTATTTAATAATATTATTTGAAGAAGGAGAAACTTTTTAACATGTGAGTATGACACAGTGTGTTCCATTTTTATTGATGATGCATAAATTTGTAACTGCATAAAACTAGAAACTACGTCTTTTTAAAGTTTAAGAATAAGCGAAATGATTATCGAATATATGATTTATTTATAAATTATTCAATAAATTGATTTAAAAATGATACTAGTTGTAGCTAGTAATTCTTTTTAAAGTATCTAAATTTGAATTAAAATAATAGCAAAATTATTTGTCATGTTTATGGCGTGATCGTTTTGATAAATTAGTTTTTTGTTTTTTTTTTTTTGGTATGATACATGCAAATATGATTTTTTTTTATTTTTTTTTTATTCAGACTAATATCTTTACTTAAATTATGTAACATTACTATTCACAAATGTAGTAACATTTTCTTTATATATATATATATATATTTCTGGAAATTTATGAAATATTACATTAAGATCAAAGTTATTATATCTTTTTTTTTTTTTTTTTAAATAATTATTTCAATTTAGGAAATATGATATAATATCGATTATTTTATTATTTATTTGTAATGAAAATAAAATGAATACGGTGCGTAAAGTGTAATTGTGTAATGTATGGGTTCATAATACTCTCATAGATTCATTTGGATATAATTCAAAATAATATCTAATTTTTTTTTTTTTTTCATGTGTTGTATTGACATAACTCGCATCGTAACGTAACGTTATCTATTTTATTACGTCAATTTTAAAGTGTCCAAAATATCTTGCCAAAATAAGTTACTGCAATAACAATCTTTTTTAGCCCGTTGAGATTTCCAGT